>JAVJIF010020045.1:0-23219 GCA_038442645.1 Agave tequilana | reverse complement strand
TATATTTAACATATTTAGTTCCTGTAGTAGATATATCTATAAAGCCAATCTAAACATTCATCTTATGTATAGTTATTTGATAGATAAAAAACCTTGAAACCTGATACTCGTTGATTGGCTGCTCTCTCCAACTTGATAGATAACTAAACATTCATAAACAACAGCTTCGCCAAGTTATACAACCAGTACTTTATGGGATAAGATGTCAAGCTCATATCATTAGCTTTGTAAGAACCTAATATCTAATAACTTGGCAAGCAAAGACTGATGTGCTCAAGCTGGTCTAAACCTTCAGCAAATAGGCTCGTATCACAGTTTGCAGCAACAGCAGAAACGAATTCTGAAGATAGTAATATGTAATAAAACACTTCAAAAGAAAATATTGAGAAAAACATTTTAATCCATGTTTACACATTTTATATTTTTTTAGTTTTTCTGAAGAGAATATACATCTTTTAATTAACTCTTAACATTACTCCCTTTTCAAGATTTTTTTTTTTTAATTTTAGATGTACTTTAATCAACAAAATATATTACTGACCCTATATATCTGTTTAGCTATCTAAAATATGCAAAAAAAAAAAATGGTCATGAAAAATGTTCAACATTTGTTAATATTATAAATGTCCTCATCAATTGTGTACAAAAATCATGTTTTTTAGGATTTTTTAACTGAACTGTTTAAACATGATACACTAACTCCTACTTTCTATGTTTCCATTATGTTTGCCATTTTTATATACCTTTCTGTCTAAAATCTGCTATTGAACATAAATATTTCATATTCCTTTTTTCTTTAGCTGTTTCTTGTTTTGCTAATTATGCTCAAAAAGTTAACTAGTCAAGTTGTCATTACCGTACCAAGTGCTAGAAGCTCTAAAAAGTCAAGTAAGCCCCAAAGGAAAGTGAGATTAACCTGCAAGGAGAGATGAGAAGCCCATGCGATTTCTTGCTTCAGTGCAATTTCTGAATCCATCCGAAGTTCTTCATTATCGGAATCTAAGTAATCCATGAGCTTAGTTTTCTGTACAAACAAGAAAGAATTGCTTAAACCAACATAACAAAGCTAAATGGCAAGACATCGCACAAGAAATGACATTCAATTTTAAACCAGCCAGCCAGAGCTAACCAATATACACTGTTATGACCAGATAAACCAAATGAGAAAAAAAGGAGAACAGAATAAAGTACTAAATAAATCTATTGTAGAACCTAACATAATGCAATGCTTCAACTGCAGGCTAAGAGAACTGACAATCAAGCATGTGAGGCATTGGTCTTTCCACCATAAAGAAGAACATGATTAGTTAGGAAAGACATGAAGCATAGCAGGCAATACAGAGACGGTCAGAATTGACCATTAAAATTATTTGAAACATGATAGCGCGCTAAATAATCATCATCTTTAAGTCCCTCCAATCAAAACAGGATCATTTATGGAGCATATATCTCCACAAGTTATTCAAACTAGGGGTGAGTCCCATCTAATTGAAACCAAAAAGCCGAGCTGATTTGAGAGTTCTGTTTTAATTCGGGATTCCTCAGGCTAAACCACGAAAAACTGAAATGGCTTGGTTGAATACTGAATACTTCCAAATGGGACCTTATTCTTTAATATTTGCAAAGTTTTGTCTAAAACAGGCAATAA
This sequence comes from Agave tequilana, assembly GCA_038442645.1. Taxonomy (NCBI): domain Eukaryota; kingdom Viridiplantae; phylum Streptophyta; class Magnoliopsida; order Asparagales; family Asparagaceae; genus Agave; species Agave tequilana. Next base: position 21,571 of record JAVJIF010020045.1, on the reverse strand, counting down.
ACAGACATCCATGAAAAGATATGATTATTGACAGGACCTACCTTTACAATAATCTAAGGTCACCTAACTTTTCCTCTTCCTATCCTGCTTTTCTTATTCTGCTTGTCCTCTGTTTTTGCTTAAATCGTGATTTATTAAAGATGTAGCATCTTTTTAATGAAGTTTATCATCGTTTCATTTGGTTTTTTCTCTTTGTTGGGGTTAAAATAAGAGGCTAAGATGCTTGAGAGAAATTGAGATTGAGAAAGTCGTTTGTTCTATCTTGCATATTTGCTGTGATTTGAAGTCTGGGGACCTATGAAACAGCTAAACCCTGACACCACCTTCAAGGTTGGCTCCAAATGTAGAAAGGTAGCAAACAGCGAAAGTTTAGAAAGCAGAACATACATGTTACCATGAAAATAAACCATAAACAGAAGCATTCAAAAACGTGATGGCACAGAAGCGACAGCATAAATTATCAGGGAAACATTTAACAAAACTTTTCAAATTTTCAGGTTAAAGTAGGAAATCAAATGTGCTTGTAATACAGCAACATTGTATGACATTTGAACACATTACAAACAAGTTTATCTGAAAAGCAAGTGCCTAGAAACTAGAAGGATGAAAGAACTAATCAGATTTTTAATATTACGACTTTATAGTCTTAGATATTACAGTTTAGATTTTAATTGTTTAGTCCAATGACTTATATATTATTCAAAAGAACTTATAATAATGATCCTTAATGTTATTACTATTCTCCCAAATTCCAAACTGTATTAAACTTTATAGATTTTTTTTTGTGAGACGTTTAACAACATTGGTCCTGTTTTTATCCATAGAAGTCAAAACCATAAATGACCTCTATGTTTCTTGACCTAATATTAGCTCATAAACAGCAGTTAAAAGCTCTAGGAAGGGCTCATAGTACACAGAAAGGAGAAAGAACTTTATAGCACCATAACAAAAACAGAAGAAGACAGAAAAATCTAGACTTTGAAATAAATAAAGAAAAAAAATTGAAAGTTCCACTATTTCCTTTGTAGAAAATCTAGTGTTGTTTCAAGTAGAGCTTCTCGTGATGATAGTTACGCACATGCAAGATGGTTTCTAAGATTTGAAATATCACCCGATGCTGATATTTTGACCCGATGCTGATATTGCCGATATAACCCAAATGATACCCGATATTGTCGTTACAACTAGATGAAACTAGGTGAAACGGTCAATGTTGCTGATTTTGATATCAAAATCCTAGAGCCGATACCAATACCGATATAGAGTTACAAAGAATGACATTTTCATTTTCACATACGTTAGCTCACAAGGTGTTCCATGGAGGAGAAAATCGCAAGAATTTTACATACATAATATAGAACAGTATCACTGATTGATGTTTGTTAGCCATCTTCATTTTAAGGGGAAAATATTATGTGATACATTGTAGGCCGAGATGCAAGATGGCTTCACAAGCTGATCGCATCTCAATTTTACATTATTATCATCACATTTGTACAATTATCCTTAATTATTTTTTTATTTATTGCTATTTAACCCTCTTTTTTATTATAGTAAGTAGCTACTTAAATGAAAAGATAAGGATACAAGAAACTTCTATTTTATCCCAAATCCTATCTAAATTTAGATTTCAATTTAAATCAATTTGAATTCAAGAGAAAGGATAAATCATTCATCTTCAAAATTCAAATTCAAAATCAGTAGATATATTTCTAGAAGATGGATGAGATAAAGCTAATCCTAATGGAGATAGGAGGATAATTCAAATTAAATGGAGTTCAAAATCAATTCAGACTCAGATTCAGACTGAACACCTCTTAGTATTCGGATAATAACTTTCACTACAGATATTCAAATCTGATGATTCAAAATGCTATAGAAAGAGGACTTGAAGAGCTACAATTCTTATGTTGACCACTCTGTCCACTTCAGCCGTCTGATGAGTTATATTCAACAATCACATGACGACTTGCTGCAGATCAGTTTAGAATTAAATATCCATATTGAATTAAGATTGAGTGAAACATCCTAATTTGTATCTTATTGGGATTGGCTCTGAGGCCTATTTAAAGAGTTGAAATCTCTCATAAAAAAGTATCTCCACATCAAAGATCATAACTTAGGTTTTTTTTTTTTTTTAGTTTCTCTTCCAAATTTCTTTTGTAATTTTTAGGAGTTAGTTCTAATTCAAGCTTTGTAAAGAAGGAGAAGGCTCTTGCAATTGAAGGCTGTGACAATATCAATAATAAAGTTTTTCTTTCCAATTTATCTTTATTTAATTGCTTTCTTTACTTGCTTTCTCTACTTGCTTTCTCTTTTACCATGCTTTCTTTATATTCTCTCATGAGTAGCTAATATTCTTATGGCTTATTAATCTCTACCAACTACTACTTCAAGTTCTATGTTTGAATAAGCCGATTGGATCCTATGCACGCTTAAACCCTAAAAATAGTTAATACTCTTGAAGGCACATGACGATAGTTAAATCTATTATTTACTAATACTTCCCAATGATTTTTCTTATTCTATACCTAAAAAGCCTAATAGTTTAATGTTGGTTATTTTCTTATTCTATGCTTAGAAAACTTTGATAGTTTAATATTAGGTTTGGTTAGTGATTATTTTAAATAGGGTTTCTTCATCTTATATATCTTACTTGAATTGAATGCAACTCTAAGATATAGTTTTTATGATTCAAAGTGAAGTTTAATCTAGATAGGTTAGTAAGTTAGTGGTGGTAGATGATTAGTAAGCCGTGTTCCTTTAATTCTTTTCAAAATCTTAATTTTCAAAACCAAATCATATCTTCATCTTCTTTCTACCTCTAACACTTAACATAAACTTTTTCTTTCTTTTTGAAGAACTATTAACATACTTAGTGTTTAAAAAAATACCAAAAGCTTCTACCGCATTCTTCCCTTTAAATTCGACCTGCATAGCCCTTACTACCGCGGTTATATTGCGAAAGACAGAGACATGCTTTCATCCAGATAACAATCTTCTAACTCTTAACTTTATCTCTATTTTCTCGGCAATCAAATTTTGGCGCCGTTGTCGGGGAGAGGGAATGATATTTTCTTTATTTAGTAAGGTTTAATTTTTCTTCTTTATTTTAATTCAACAGTAATTCATTAATTGAAGTGTTTAAAAAACGAATAGACTTGCATCATATACATTTGACTAATTTCGTTTATTTAAATTAATGTTGAAGAGTGTTGAAGATAAGGTACGTTTGCATTACATCTAAATTAGGAAACACTTTTTGGTGATTTTCAATTGCTTTGAGTGATTACTTATCCATTTACTTGCACACGTCGCACTAAATGACTTAAAGGCAAAACACATAAGCAAGATAAAGTGGGGAAGTCATTTTCCTCCCTTAGCCCATGAACCATCTCCTCACTCACTAACTCGATCCTAATTAAAATCTGAGTAGACGCCTTAGGGACATCTTGGACTCAATAGGAAATTGACCTAAAGAGGAAGTAGTTGAAATTTAACTCCTGCCAAATCGGTGACTAGGCAAGGGATTAAGAGGTGAAATCTCAAAAAAAAGTGATTTGACATAATTAGGCTCGTCGCTCTTGCGCGGATACGTCTTACTGATCTTGCCACCTACCTGGCCGATTAACTTGCGGTTAGATTCTGCAATAGACCCCCGTGGACAGTCTAATCAGTTAGGAGTCGTTTAAGTCTAAAGTCTACCCTAACTTAGGCTAGATTTTTTTCCTTTTTTTGTTTATTTATTTATTTGTTTTGACATTGCTTGAGTAATATGGATTATAACCACAATTTTTCTAACTTTAATAATAATCCATATTTTGCTCAGACCTCGTTCAACCCGGATTACACCAACCCAGCATGACATAACTTTATCCAACAACATTTTAACCAACCAAGTATGCCGAGTTAGCCTTATCCGAATCAACGTATGCCCCAATCTCAAGTTTATAGATAAAATTGAAATAATCATCTCTACTCTTCACTAAGTCGATAGAGATACAACACCCCCAAGCCAAATTGTCAACCACCGTTCCAACAATCATCTTCATATACCCATTTTCCCGAATAACCAACAGAAGAACAAATTAGAAGAGTTCAAGCGACGAATTAAAAAGCTAGAAAACGCACGAGCAAGAAGAACATACCAAACTCAAGATCCTTACTCTACTTTCCAAGCCCCGCCACAACAAGAACATATCGACTTAGAAAAGAGTGTGGAATTCATGTTTCATTTCTAAAATGATCCAATCAATATAACATAAGCAAGACTTGTCGATTGGAAAACATATGTAGGAATGAGGAAACTCTTCCTACCCAATTTTTAACTATCCCAACACTTCTAGACATGATGAAAACCAAGAATCATAGTATCTTGAACTTTAATCAAGATTCAATTTCACCACAAAACTTTGAACTTGACCAATATCAACCCATTTCAACCCAAACTCTTGATCAAGATCAAGAGACCCATCAACTTTCACAAGTTGAGGTGGACGACACACCACCCAATATATGAGAAAAATTTTAGAACAAGTACACAAGTGCTTGACAACCAACTCAATAGTTAAGCTAGTGAGTTAGTGTGCAAAAGAAAGATTCTTTTTTTACTCAACTAGCTCCTAAGCGAAAAAATGTCAATTCTATATCACATTCATTTTGACAAAGTAAAAAATTCAACAATCTTGAAAAACCTATTAAGTGTGTGTGTGTGTGTGTATTGGATGACTATCTTAGTTTCTAGAGAAAGTGATCAGAGATCATTTGCCTACACATAATCTCGTAGGGAGCAAGTTGAATCATATTGCGAGGATGGTTGTAATGATGATAAACCTATTAAGTTATACATGTGCATGAAGTGTGCAAATTTTATGATGATTCTTTATGTTTGGATGACTTATTTAGAGACGATTTGGTTACATATACATCCCCTGAGGAGAAAGTTCATGTTCTGAGGATGTATGCATAGTTGATGAGCCTCTATTTCTTAATGAATTGTTTAAGGATGAGCGTGATTATAGTGGTGAGAAGACATGTGTTGAGGATTTTACGTCTAGAGTCCCCCTTTGAGAAAAGAAAACTCGATTTGAGTATCTTCACTTTCGATGAGCCAAACCAATGATTAATCACGCGAAAACATAAGTCAAGAAGATACGGTTACACATACACAACATATGGAATAATTTGAGAATGACGAGGAAATTGAGTTCCAAGCGAAATTTGAGGATGAATTTAAAAAGTTTTGAGCCAAGATAAGTGTTAAAAATTGTGAGGATCCCTTTAAGGATGATGAGCCTATATTGCTTGATGAATTCGATCATACTGATATTCGGTTTGAGATATGTAACGATGATCAAAATTTGTGAGGAGTGAAAATGGGAAGATAATAAGAAAAAGGTTGAGAAAAAAAAAAACAAATTGGAGAGGAAAAGAGATAAAATGACAAAAAAAATTGACTTCTCTAATTTCACAACTAAAGAGAACACATTAGAATGATGAAAAACGAGCTTGAGGAAAGGAACCACCACCTTGAGGTAACATTTTGACTTCTCTTTCATCTTTTTCATACATACATGCATTCATTCATACATTGAGGACAATGCATGAGAAATGTGGGGGGAGGGTTTACTAACATACTAACATAGATAAGTTTACTAACAAAAAAAATATTTTATTTTAAAAAAACTTTTTCAAAAAGAAAACAATATTTTCATTTAAGTTAATTTAAGGAATAGAAAAATCATAAATAGGATTTCTTAATACTTGGTTAAAATAAGATTATTTGTTTGATTTTAGGTATAGGAAGAAAAATTAAAAAAGTAATTTAGTCTTGAATTTTACCTTGATGAATTATGCATACTTTATATACTTACACACTTAAGATTCAAAACAAAGACTCTTTGTGTTTTAGAAAAATATATATATATATATATATATATATATGAAAAATAAACAAATCTAATTATTGATTAGTTACGTAAGACCTCAAGAAACCTTGATACTTACACAAAAGAAATTAGATGAGTTATACATATTAAACAAAGTGCTTAAAGGGCAACAAAGTGGTAATACTTCGAGCTTCTTCCTGAAAAAAGGAGAAAAAATTACATATATACATTGATATATAAGGCGAGTTGAAGTTGAAGAATCCAAGTCAAAATCCACGATCACAAAGTGCATATGACTTAGGGTAAAATAATAGACTAAGTGAGAAATTCAGTTTTAATTCTAACATAAATTGATAATAAATACTTGCATAGATACTAAGTATATGAATGAATAATTAGGTGATCCTAAGACTTAAAGATTAACTTGATTTTTACAAAAATATTTCAAATATTTTCTCAATTTCAAAAATGAATTTTGAAAATATTAAACTTTATTTTTCTTTCTTTATGGATTTTGTGGGTGTAATTCACTGAAAACTCTCACAAGACGAAACTCGTCTTCTAAGGGTAACCTAGAGATTTAACGACTTGTTGCATGTGCTAAGTGCAACCGTGATTCTTACGAAAGTGAGTTAAGTTAGATTAGTTATTCTTTTTTAGTTTTGCTCGAGGACGATCAAAAGATAGGTGTGAGGGTGTGATTGCATCTCAATTTTGCATTATTATCATCACATTTGCATTTTATTCTTGATTATTCTTTATTTAATATTAATATTTAACCCTCTTTTTAATTATGGTGTGTAGTTACTTAAATGAGAAGATAAGGATACAAGAAGCTTCTATTTTATCTCTAATTCTATCTAAATTTAGATTTCAATTTAAATCAATTTGAAATCACGAGGAAAGGAAATATCATCATCTTCAAAATTCAAATTAAAAATCAGAAGATATATTTCTAAAAGAAGATGGATGGGATAAAGCTAATCCTAATGAAGATAATGAGGATAATTCAAATTAATGGAGTTCAAAATCAAGTTAGACTCAGATTCAGACTGAACACCTCTTAGTATTCGGATAATAACTTTCGCTACAGATATTCAAATCTAATGATTCAAGATGCTATAGAAAGAGGACTTGAAGGGCTACAATTCCTATGTTGACCACTCTGTCCAATTCTACAATCAACACGCCGACATGCTGCAGATCAGTTTAGAATTGAATTCCCATATTGAATTAGGATTGAGTTAAACTTTCTAATTTGTATCTTATTGTGATTGACTCTGAGGCCTATTTAAAGAGCTGAAATCTCTCATAAAAAAGTATCTCTACATCAGAGATCATAACTAAAGATTTTTCTTTAGTTTCTCTTTCAAATTTCTTTTGTAATTTTTAGAATTTAGTTCTAATTCAAGCTTTGTAAAGGAGGAGGCTCTTGCAATTGAAGGTGACAACATCAATAACAAGGTTTTACTTTCCAATTTATCTTTATTTAATTGCTTTTACTTTTACCATACTTTCTTTAGATTCTCTTATAAGTAGCTAATCTTCTTCATGACTTATTAATCTCTATCCACCAAGACCACCACTACTTCTAATTTTATGTTTGAATAAGCCGATTGGATCCTATGCATGCTTAAACCCTAGAAATAGCTAATACTCTTGAAGACACATGACGATAGTTAAATATATTATCTGCTAATACTTCCCAATGAGTTTTCTTATTCTGATAGTTTAATGTTGGTTATTTTCTTATTCTATACTTGAGAAACTTTGATAGTTTAATGTTAGGCCTTGATTAGTGATAATTTTAAATAGGGTTTCTCCATCTTATGTCTCTTACTTGAATTGAATGAAACTCTAAGTTATAGTTTTTTAATTCAAAGTGAAGTTTAATCTAGCATAGGTTAGTAAATTAGTGGTGGTAGATAATTAGTAAGCCATGTTCCTTTAATTTTTTCAAAATCCTAATCTTCAAATCAAATCATATCTTCATCTTTTTTCTACCTCTAACACTTAACATAGACTTTTTCTTTCTTTTTCGAAGAAGACCTATTAACCTACTTAGTGTTTAAAAAAATACCAAAAAACTTCTATCGCATTCCTCCCCGTGGATTCGACCCGCATAACCCTTGCTACCGTGGTTACATTGCGAAAGACAGAAACACGTCTTCATCTAGATAACATCCTTCTAACTCTTAACTTTATCTATGTTTTCTCGACAATCACAAGCATATCCTGCTAATGTATGTGTTTCACACATTATTCTCTAAGAGGAGAGTCACTTCACATTGCAAAAAAGGGGCATGGGTAAACCCACTAATAGGAGGTGATTGATTGTCATTTTCTACAGTACACGTCCCCTAATTCTCAACTATTTTAAACTAATTAAAAATAAATTATGATTCAAGTTATAAATTAAATTTAATTATTGGAATCTTAAAGATTGAGGTCAATAGTATTTGAAAAATCATAGATCATACCATGGCTTGAAATATCGGCCGATTCTGACATTGTATCGGTATTATCGTATCGGGTTTTGAGATACTTAATACAATATTGACCTTATAATATCAACAGATATTCCTGACGGATATTTCTAGTACTGACCATTTGTCGATATTGATACTGAGATTGAGATTAAATCATGGTTCATATATAGACAATAGATGTGGTTAATTTTAACTTTATCGGGTTTTCTAGATCACCCATCGAAATTCTTTTGTATCGATGCCACTTTAAAAAACTTATTGTAAAAACTCTCTAATCCATTAGTTCTGGGTATTTGCACCGCATAGTCCTCAGTTATGTTTAATTGGACCTATAACCTATCTCAGTTTTGTCCACATTTTGCCATTAAATAACAACATTTGAAATGAAGAACATACTCATTACTTTAAAAGGTCCAGGATTATGGATAATTTTAGCTTTTGAACATCACATTTAACCAACTATTGGGCTAAGAAAATTGTGAAGCAACTTACAATTCAAGAGGAAGGATGTGTCACGGTACAAATTTTGAGGTAGATATATCCATATTATGAATGCTTCAATGGGTACATATCGGAAGGTAGAAACTTACAAAGCTGAAATGTAACTGTAGTGATCAAAATCTGACCCACACAGGATCGTAACACGTATCTAAGCAAATAAAAACCTCCGACTTCGGAGCCATTGCTTCTCATTTTGAGGACACTTCCTCCCCTATAGCTCTGATGCTCTCAGCCATCACGGAGTCACCCCTTCCCGAAGACTTCAGCTCTGTGCAAGATAACTTTTACAACAGATCATCTCTGATCTCCGCCTTCAGTTACGCCACGACAATGGATCTCTGTTTTAAATATCGGTGGATATCTCGTTCTTCGCCTGGCGCCTGCTGCTGATACGATATGAGGAAATCGTTCACCCATAACGTTTACAGTAAAAAACACCTGATATTTGAAATATCGATCAATAAATCGTCAGATATGAGTCAGCGCAAAATCAGCTGATATGGATTTATTTTAATTGGGTTTATTTTTTTTAACCCATCAGCGCTAAACCCAAACCCGACCAATCACCCGACTATATAAGTGTTGTTTGCATCATTAAGCTAGATTTTTCCTAATTTTTCTCCTCCGTGAATTGACAACGACGACGCTAGATTTTCAGGTAAGCAAATTATACAACTTCTAATCTTATATTTTTCAATTCCATGAAATCTTATTTATTGCACAATCCATAACTGGGTGCAAATGTACATTATTTTTTTATCGTTTTTGCATGCATATTACATCATTTTCATTCGGTAGATGATATCTATGACACTAAACCAGCTTTTAGTATCAATATTTCATTATATAGTGTCTGATATGAACGCCCGATATGCACACGTATCCCAGATATCTCCCCTGATTCCGAAATCCAATATGAAAAACCCCCATCAGATACGATCCCGATAACCGATATTTAGAACCTTGCAACAGATCATTCTTGATCTTCGCCTTCAGTTATGCAGCCTAACCTCTCCCCATGTTCATAACGTGAAACACCATCCAGCCGGGGCAGTTAAGGATTAAGGTGAGATTTTCTGCATGCAATCCCAACAATCAAGCGCCAACAATCACGATCGTCACAACAAATTCGCACATGAAGATCATGTACACAAATCTCGCGAACGCCCCATCCATCTCATGGCCTACGGTTCAATACAAATAGACCATCTCCAACGAAGAAAGGGGAAGACCTTAGTTCTTTCATCCAATCCCAACTCGAAGAAAATCCCAGTGCATACCTGTAATTCCTGTAAAATGGTGAATTATAGTATAATTTCCTTGTGGTTTTTTTCCCAATTAGGATTTCTACGTAATAATACCATGTCTTTATCTATTTTCTGTGTTGTGTTTATTACTTTTGCACTTACACGCTAAACCCAAACTCTTGCATGTGGTGTGGATCGACCGTCTGATTATTCGCAGTGAAAAATCTCCACCACAAATTGGTGCTTCCATTGAGAGAAGAGTTCCAACGCTCAGATTTCTTTCCTACCAACCCCATCTTCAAAAAGCGTCTCCAACAAGCCATGACCTCGAAGAAGCAACCGACCACCGGTGAAGGGACTACTTCCAAGGGCAAATCTATTGCCACCGCTAGGGGCATTGGTTCTCCAAGCAGCCTCAACCTCAGCCACATCGTAGAAGGCACGGTCTCTGCACCTTCGCAGGGGCAACCAGAGACATCCACCTGCCATCAACTTGCGAAATCTAACTGTTCCAAATGTTGCTGATATGAAGGAGATGGCGAAGCATCAAACCCTGTTCGATCGCAAGCGGGAGCGATCGGAACAGGATCAAGAAAATGCAGCCCGTAAGCAGGAGGAGATGAAATGCCTAAACGACCAACTTCTCGCCCAGATCACGACCCTCCAGAACACCCGAGGACCGCCTCCATCGTCAGAAGGGTCCACTGCTTCGGAGGCTACAAGTGGCGAGCAGTCTGAAAAACGGAGGTGTCATAAAGCAGCCTCCCCTACTCCATCGGAGCAATTAGATGACAGGTCAAGTTAGCCTCATCCTCGCGTAAAGGATCAACATGATCATTCTCGGAGGAAGACCGAAAATTTCATCCGTGTCCAAAATCTTAACAAGCTTGTACAAAAGCGAGTCGAAGAGGCGAGGATATCAGATCACGACAGACTCAGAGCCATCACCCCCAATGCATCCAACTCTTCTTTCTCTGAGGGCATACTGGAATATGATTTCTCAAGAAGTTCATGATTCCGACCTTTGATTGCTACTGCGGTCAGAGCAATCCGGTCCAGCATCTCCGCCAGTATCAGGACAAGATGGTGATCCAATTCAGAAACGACTCCAGCTTGAAGGGAGTAGCCTCCGCCTGGTTTTACTCCCTTCCACCATGCTCAATCCACAACTTTCGCTGCATCTGCTCTCGCATTCATCAGTGAACGATGGGTTACCCACCCATTATACAAGCATCTGGTGAAGTACAATGTCACCCGTCGGAGGGAGGTCATGTACCGAGCCCAACCATATATCCAGTTGGAGAAAGTAATGAAAAGCTCCGCCAACCCATGTTTCAATCGCGGCGATAACGGAACAAAACCGAAGTCGCAGCACGAAAACCTCTTCGTCAACATCCAGGGACACAGACAAGGCACTTTCAAAAAGAAAATTTCCGCACCCTAAGCAAAGCCCACTCCGAGCCTATCGGGTGGATGACAGTTTCACCCCACTGAAGCTCCCGATTCAAGACGTCTTTGAAGCCATCAAAAGTCAACCCCGAGTAAAGCGTCCGGAAGCAAAACCACACGACCCTACTCTTCCCAGAGCGAAAGACTGCTGCTCTTATCGTGACAGCAAAGGACATCAGACTTCTCAAAGTCGGTGCCTCCGTAAGTAGCGTAAAGATCTTGTCCAACAAGGCTATTTCTGAGAGTACATTCTTACACCCAAAGTCTCCTCTGAGAAAGAAAGACAGCAGGAGACCTCGTCTTCGAATCGACCACAACACATGATCACCCAGAACAAAGCGGTTGACTAACACCAACTCGAAAAATAAGAGCAGGAAAGTTCCTCAAACGGATAAAAACTCCCTATATCTCATTCACTTTTTATGTATTTTATTAAAATCATTTAATAAAAATGCATTCTGATTCTTAATGGCTTCCCCACATCCTTCTCAGGATCCGCAGAACCTGCTCATCGGCCCTCACTCTGCCAGCCTACGAGCTCTTTTCTCTAGAGTCATGATTGTACATCCGAGGATGAATTTCTCCACTCGAGATCCAACAACTTCAATGTTTGGCTCTTGGCTCTCTACATCCTCCACAGGATCTCCAATCCGCTCACCAACTCCTATGTGGTTGGTCAGTTCACGAGCACATCTTCTCGTAGACTTCTATATGTGTGTTCCAAAAAGGGAAGCCCCCAACTCAGGAACAACAACACAGGTATCCATCTCTGAAACCACTCTTGCTCATCCCTAATCAGGCTACTATCAATCTCAACTCTATGACTGAAGGCTACCTTCATCCGAGACCTTTATCTGTGTTCCAAGGGAAGCCCCACTCGAGAACGATTACACAAGCATCCGCCTCCGGGCGATCTCTCAGGCTTATCCTTGATTGGGCAACTGCCCTCTGAAAGGGTTACCCCCAATCAGGCAACCACCACCCTTACGGCTCATCCCTAATTAAGCAACTACCGTCTGAAAGGTTCATCCCTCATTAGGCTGCACCAGTTTGTCTGTGTTCCGAGGAGGGAAGCCCCCACTTGAGAATCAAAGTACAAACACCAATCTCTTGGTTCCAAAGACTCGTCCTCGATTAGGCAACTGCCTTCGGGAAGGCTCATCCCCAATTGAGCAATTGTCTATCCAACACTGCAGCTGAGGGCTCCCTCACTCGAAATCTTATGCGTGTGCGTTCCGAGAAGGGAAACCCCGCTCGAGAACAATAACACCAACATTAGCCTCCAGGCTCCCATCGACTTGCCCTCCCAGTTGAGTAACCATCCAACCAATTCGTCTCCGCGACTGAAGTCCTCACTTCACTCGAAGTCCAGCGCCTAACGGCCCAGTTCATCTCCGCGACTGAAGTCTTCACTTCACTTAGAGTTCAGTGCCTAACGGCCCAGTTCCTCTCAGCGACTGAAGTTCTCACTTCACTTGAAGAACAAATATTTGTATGCTTAGAGATAAAGACACCATCCGAAGACAGTAACGCAGACATGTCACATTCTTACCATCTAGAAGTCACGCCTCCGAATGGGTATAAACATTCTACAATACAAATCAGGTAAGATATAAACAACTCAGTCATTTCTATTACAAAATACATGCAATTACATTACATTAAATTCCGTTATGTCGTTACATCTGACAAGTGGAAGACATTAAATCTTTTACATCCCTGTGTCTACTTCTTGAAAAGATACAGAACATCTGAGAACCTGTCCTGCCACCATTTACAAACCCCTGATACAGGAACAACAAAAACTTGTTCATCGAAGATCTTTCAGGGCAGTCTTCATCCATGCAGCATTTCCTAAAGCAGGCAGTTGTATCTCGTTAGCAGCTTCCCGTTCCTCCAAGGAAGCCAGAAGAACACCATCCGCTACGGTGATCCCCGAGAAGCCCTCCAGGAAGGGGTAGCAACGTCTGACCAGACAGAGTCCAACAGAACATACCAGAAGAAGAAAACATCTCTCTCCACTGTGGTGTCTTGAAGAAGAGGATCAAGCTCCTAGCTGAAAGGCAACTCCCTTGCACACCTGATCAACGTGCTCCACTTTTTCCTTCCTTATACGCCATATATGGAGTGTCCTGAGTAAGAGGATCAAGCTCCGGGGTGAAAGGCGACTCTCCTGCACGCCTGATCAACGTGCTCCACCTCTTCCTTCATTATACGCCTTATATGGAGGTACGCCTTATATAGAGGGAGGGTCAGATTCTTTAAAACGATCTACCCCTTAAAAAATAAGTGACTTGAATCAGATTATCGGCTCCTATCAAAGTGTGCGCCACCAAGCCATCGCTTCGGCGATGGAGCCCCGTCATGATGGTTGATGTATCATGATGGGCTCATCACGATGGCTGACATATTACGCAACACAGACTTACAAACAGTGGGAGCTCGGCCACCATCCTCTCCACATTCTTTCTCCATCTGATCAAGATGAGGAAAGGATCCATGGCGGCTCAATAAAGACAACAAAAGAGGAATCCAAAAACAAACCTTTTTCGAGGAGATGGCAGAGGTTACTTCTCCATGAAGGATTCTGCCTATTTATAGATGGAGTAGGAGCCAAACCGATTACATTTCGAGTTCTCAATCCCCGAAAAGTCGGCCCACATCATCTCCGAAAAAGCCTGTCAACATCCCAAAATCCTCGATCAATCAAATCTGCAAGATATCAACTATTCCTACCACACGATATGTCATTATGGCGCAAGGATTCGAAAAGACACCAGTCATAGATTTCATGCCAATTTAATTAGTTGGCACACAAGCTGTCATCCGGCCGTTCAATCTTCGGACGAAATTTCAAAGATTCACATTAATGGCCAGATCTTCCCATTCGCCAATATCCAGGAGAATTCAAAGCATTCAACGACCATCAACCAACTCTCCTCTTCCGACCTCCCTCCGACAGGCTTGGGCAAGTAAAAGAGCGAGAACAATTGTAGTGGTCCAAATCTGACCAACACAAGATCATGTCACGTGTCCAAGCAACTAAAATGCTCCGCCACTCCGAGCCATTTTAGAAATTGTTCCTCGCCTGAGGACGCTTCCGTCCCGGTAGCTCTAATGCGCCCAGCCATTAGAGAGTCACCCTTCCCGGAGGCTTCAGCTCTGCACAAGATATCTTTGACAACAGATCATCCATGATCTTTGCCTTCAGTTACGTCACGGCAACGGATCATCCTTGATCTTTGCCTTCAGTTACGCAGTCTAACCTCCATCCCACATTCATAACGTGAAACACCCTCCAGCCTAGGCAGTTAGGGATTGAGGTAGGATTTTTTGCATGCAATCCCAACAATCAAGAGCCAACAATCACGGTCGTTACAACAAATTCGCACATGAAAATCATGCAGCTACACAAATATCGCGAACGTTCCATCCGCCTCAGGCCTACAGTTCAATACAAATAATCTTCTCAAGCGAGAAAAAAGGGGGAGACCATTTTTTATCAGATCCCAACTCAAAAAAATCCTAATACACATGTAATTCCTAAACCGGCAAATTATGGTGGATTTTCCTCCTCCAGTTGATTTTTCCCAGTTAGGATTTTCACGTAAAAATAGTGTGTCTCCATCTGTTTTCTGTGTTGTGTTTTTTGTGTTGTATTAATATTTTTGCACTTACACACTAAACCCAAACTTTTGCTTGTGGTGTAAATCGACCGTCTGATTATTCAGAGCGGAAAATCTCCACCACAGTAATAAATGTAATTAATTAAGACATAAGAACCATAAGAGAGTTTAAATATAAAAAAGTAATGCAAAATATTCTATGTTCAAATCAGTTTGTATATGCTACTGTCAACAACTGTGAGTTATAATAAGCTAAGCATAAAAAATTTCATGCTCCTTGAAATCTATGAGAAAGATGACAATTATACAGGTAATAAGCTAAGCATAAAAAATGTATGATTATAGTTCTATTTCTATATCTTGTTTAAAGAAAGTACAAGCTGGCAACTAGACACGCAAGTGCCAAGAAACAGAAAACTACTAATTATTATTAAATATAGAAAAGGAATGAAGATAACTGAGGAAGAGTAACACACAAAATGATGGAAAGAGAAATAGAGGAAAATGCATGATGCAACATAAAATGTTATAAGGGAAATATGGAAAAAGGAATAAAAATAATCTTAAAAAAATAAATGTTATAATAAGGGTTTCAACAGTAGAAAGGTGATATCGACAATGGGAGATTGTCAACAAAGGTCATCAATGTAGATGTTTGACAGGTCATCAAAGAGGAGGGGAGAACGAGAAGAAAGAGAAGTTAGAGAGGAAAGGAAAGAAAAGAGATTAACCAACTCAACCTCTTACTTTCATCATTTTTCGATATATTACAACCCAATTTCCCCAGCCCAATTTCCCTTGTAATAAAAATATCTTGTTCATCACCCATCAATAAAAGGGATCACAACTATAGATTTAAGGAAGAAGACCTACAATGGTGAAGGGGGGAAATCAGGCAATAGCCTTATTACTGAAGGAAGTACGTGATAGGAGCCTCTGCAAGTTCCTCACTCTCATCTTGATGCTTGGGGCTAATAGATGCCCTTTAAGGGAAGCATCATTTTCTTGCCTGATTTAATTTCAGCTGAATGGAGAAAAAGGATTCATTGAGCTGACCCCCATATTTTGAGATAAATAATAAAGCTTTGTGCCCCATTATCCACACACTGCTTCCCCAAGACACTCCTCTATTTTAAGCCCATTATTTTACAATGTGACCCATTATGAATGTGTTCCTCAAGGACATATTATTTATAGCAAGTGCCAAAAGAAGGAAACAGAACAAAGTATTTTCTATTAGGAGGTTTTTTTGCTCCAGATTCATTTTACTACTGCTGCACTGGGTGCTTAATTCAATGGACACCAGAAGCATGGCACATACTATACTGTTTTTGCAAGCACTCAAGTCTTGCATCAAACCAAAAATAAAGCAGTAACAACTGACTAGTTTTATATAGTAAATAAACCACTAAATTGATAGAACATTCCAAACTAAGGTTGGCAAAGGATCTTACAGATTGATTACGGGTGTTTTGCATAATAATCCAACTTAAATTTCTAAAGCCTACAGTCATATGTGACAAAGAAAATTTCAGAAAGTAATAATGGTTTTTGTTATTAGATTAACATTCAAAATTACAAAGCAATAGAACTAATTCCTTTGATGACCAAAACGAAAAGTAAAATGGTACATACCAACAACATGACTGCTCCACTGTGAAGGGTTAAGAATTAAATCTGATGATGCAAAAGGTATAACTGAACTTCCATTGTCATCATTTTTTTGCTAAGCTAGGCCTATAGCTTGGATCGACCTATATCCATGACAAAAGCATAAAATTTACAAGAGCAAAGCATGAACAGTGAAATGCAGAAGCACTTGGATAATTGATTGAAAATGATACAGCAAAGCTCCAGAGCAAAGATAGATGTAAATCTATCAGCAGCCTCTTCCGCATGCTCAAAAGCTATTGCTTTCTAAACACAATTGTATACACATAATAGGTTTCAACAGGGAATTAATGTTTTGTCGTAATTCATTTTAAGATTAAGATTTAAGTAATAATTTTGGAGTTTATCATCAACAAATTCTGCTTAAAAGTGAAAAAAAAAAAAAGAATAAAAAAGTCTAAGCATATTTTGCAGTAATATCATAACATCTTACTGATTAAGATAATCAGATTATCGAAAGTGAATCGATATTGAATGAAACAATCAATAGCTTGAGCAGAACAAAAAGCAAGGCCTGCATCCCATCTAGATGGGCATTGACAGTTATAGACCAAC
The DNA here is from genome assembly GCA_038442645.1 of Agave tequilana. Lineage (NCBI taxonomy): Eukaryota > Viridiplantae > Streptophyta > Magnoliopsida > Asparagales > Asparagaceae > Agave > Agave tequilana. Next base: position 4,145 of record JAVJIF010020045.1, on the reverse strand, counting down.
ATAAAAACACTCAACAAAACTAAGGACTACTAGATACGAATGTATTCTGATTAACTAGCAAAAAAGATGTTTGCATGAAATTTACACGATGTATTGAAATGAATCAAGTCATGTTCCCAAAATTACAAACAATACAATTTATAGGTGAACTTACTGACCACTCACATAACAAGAGTTAGCCAAGCCGGCTACTTTACATGTGATGAATTGTGAACAGTCGGCTCAACCCTAAATCGGGGAAGTAACAAAGATGACCAAAATACTTCATATAAAAATGAGTGCTCAGGTATTGTTTCAGGGCCATAATGCCATGTAAATCGTCACCGGATATCACAATATCATCTACATACTCTACCAAACAATACTACCCGCAGATGTGTGTCGAACAAAAAGAGAATGATCAGAAAACACACTGCTTTAAACAATACCGGGCAACAACAATACTGAACTTGTCAAGCCAAGCTCGAGGGGACTGTTTTAGACCATAAATAACCTTCTTAAGTCTGCACACTCTCAATGGCTTCCCTAGAGACTGACATCACAGTGGCTTGAGTCATATAGACCTATTTCTGTAAATCAACATATAAGAAGGTGTTATTAATGTTCAACCTGATAGTGCTTGACCACTGCCACAGACAAAAGAATCCGAAAAAATGAAATCGGGCTACAAGAAGAAAGTCTCAAAGTAGTCAGTCTCAAATGTCTAGGTAAAGCCTTTGGCAATAAGGCGAGCTTTCAGCCGCTCTACTCGTTCATCAGGCAGAAACTTGACAACGTAAACCCACAGACACCCAACAGCCTGCTTCTTAGGAGGTTTGATTTTGATACAACGTAGTCATTTCCTCATTCATAGCTTTCTTCCACCCAGTATCTCTTAAAACCTCATGAAATGATGTAGGAACAAACAGAGAGAATAAAACAAATCAAAAGTAGAATATGTAGGAGAAAGATGAGAAAATAAAACCACACCGGCTATAGAGGTGTTTAGTAGTACAAGACCGAGTACCTTTATCAAGAGCTATGGGAAGCTCAGGAGTAGGAACTTCAGTCGAAGGAGGTAGTGGAGGAGAACGGGTTGAGTCCCTTGCGTTTGGCTTCGATCGTCGATGATAAATTGTCAGGGGTTGTGGAACTATGATATCAAAATCAATCGGCACTGACAAAGGAAGAGGCAAAGACCATGACTTATCAGGGGAGAAAGATGTAGGAGTTTTATATGGTGTATTTTCAAAAAATGTGACATCAGTACAAATCACACATTTCCTAGTGATAGGACTCCAACATTGATAACCTTTTTGTGTACAAAAATATCCTTAATAAACACACTTTACTATTATTTAAGGCTTGTACAAAACACGGACAACCAAATACTCGTGGTGTAAGTTCAAACAAGATTTTGTCTATGTAAATAGTAGAAAACGGTGTTTGACCATGTAATACAGAAAGAAAATGATTAATAGGATAGCATGCAGTTAATGAAGAGGTGACAGCAAGGTCAGAGAATGAAAAGGTGTCAGCGAGGTCTGAATCATAGGTGTCGGCGAGGATGGTGGGGAGATGCAGAAGGGGTGTCGGAGATATGATTAGTTAATTATTAATTGGCCACCATAAGACTGTATGAGATCCAAAGAGACTAAAATAATTGGCCACCATAAGACATAAAAGTCTTATAAACTCTAAAGAGACTAGAATAATTAGCCAGTCACATATTAGTTCATTAATTTTACTTAAAAGTCTTGTAACTCTAATAAATGATTAGTTAATTAATTGGCCATTATAAGACTGCATGAGATCCAAAGAGACTAAAATTTTCAGGCCTATCATTGCCTTCACCCGAAAACCTGATCCATCTATATTGCATCCCCTTACAATTCAAACCTTGAATCATCTAACTAATTATGAAACAATTTTTAGTACTATACGAATATAAAAGAATATTGACAACCGACATAATTTGAGTGAGATGTATGAAGGGAAACACAATTGTTTCCCTCTGAAATACCAACACTACATTAATGTAGGTGAGCTTACTGACCATTCACACAAAGAAGATAGGCTATTAGGCCAATATGTGACTGGCTAATTGGCCACCATTTTTAAGTTAGGTGGCTATTATTATCAAGCAATTTATCACATGCCCATGTCTAGTGAGTCTTTCAAATTCAAAACCAAGCAATGTGTTGCCTGTCAAAATTGTAGCAGGTCATTGCATTTTGCTCCTCAAAAATTCAAGACTCATCAAGACCAAGACCAATAAACTTATTGAGATTGAAAAGATCATGCAATTATTAAAATTTTCAGGTCAGCCATTAAATTTGCCACCTGTTCCATTTATATGGCAGTGCCTTATAGTTCAAGCTATGACACATCTAATATTAGGAAACAATTTTAAAAACTTTTAGTACAATAAGAATTGAAAAAAAACATTGATCAACCAACATAATTTGAGTGAGGTATATAAAGGGAAACACAATTGTTTCCCTCTGAAATACTAACACAGCATTAATATAGGTGAGCTTACTGACCATTCACACAAAGAAGATAGGCTACTAGGCCAATATGTGACTGGCTAATTGGCCACCATTTTTACTGAGGCAACTATTGTAATTAAGCAATTTATTGCATTGCCATAGTGATCTTTCAAATTCAAAACCAAGCAATTTGTTCCATGTCAAAATGTATCACGCTAGTGTATTATTCTCTTCAAACTTTTCAGGACTAAAATTGGCCACCATAAGACTTATTGAGGTTGAAAGGAACATGCAATTACTAAATTTTTCAGACCTGCCATTACCTTACCCAAAATCCTGATCCATTTAAATGGCATGGCCTTACATTCAAGCTTCAACACATCTAAATAATTATGTGAAACAATTACGAAAAAAGTACAATAAGAATACAAAAAATTATTGATCAACCAACATGTCTAAGTGAAGGATGTGAAGGAAAACCCAAACTTTTTCCCTCCAAAATAACAACACTGCATTGATATAGGTGAGCTCATTGACCATTCACACAAAGAAGATAGGCTACTGGGCCAATATGTGACTAGCCAATTGGCCACCATTTTAACTAGGTGGTGTGATTTTCTCTTCAAACTTATTACATGCTCATATGTAGTTATCCTTTAAATTTATTCCATGCTCATATGTAGTCAAGAAATTTATTCTATGCTCATATGTAGTTATCCTTTAAAATTCAAAACCAAGCAATTTATTGCAGGTCCAACATAGCGCTTCTTTGCATTTTCTCTTCAACTTTTCATGACTCTAGTGTCTTCAAATAACAGAAAGTGTTCTCAGTTAAAGCAGAGTAATAACCAAAGTATATTTACTTACATTCATGTGCTGACAAAGCAACCAAGAAACCTAACTATGTCTAAGGCTAAAACACACATATGATTTAGAGTGCAAGAGGATCATAAACGAATTAACTATTTTAGCCCATGTGGGCAAAGGAATTGTTTTGCTCGAAAGATTGTTCCTTTTTATGTAAACATGTCATCATAATAAAAATAAATAGCAATTTCAATTGGCTTAGACATTCTAAACCTGATATTAATTAAATTATTTATACTACAGTCAGCATTTACTTTGTTCTATCGCAACATTAAGGTCTGCCAAGATGCAGAATATTATGCTGAAGGGAATCTTCCATATTCTAGACTCTTGAGTTAGTGATTAAAGCTAATCATTTATCCAGAAAAATTGAAAAGCTCATTCTATATCAAGTTTATAAAGCAATTCCGGTTATCATTTATTAATATTTTCTGGGCTTCAAGCAAAACAGTCCACAACACAATACCAAGCTTACTCATTTAAATTTTCAAAAAGGTCACTTGCTACAAGCCAATTAGGAACAACCCCTCCTGCACCTTAAATGCAACTGAAAGAGCTATAAAGGGCATTAAAAAAAGAAAGGAAGGTTGAATGTGAGAATGGAACTAACCAGAGGAGCCAGCACAAAATCAACCCCCGGCGGCAGATTGTGATTGAGGACGTGCGGCATGTCATCGTCGAACTCGGTCTCGACTCCGCAATAACGGGAGTCGCTCTTGTCCCCAGCTCTCTGACCGAGCGGCATTTTTCACCACGCCAAAGACCAACTTTGCTAAAACTTACTAAGCGATACGAACAAGAGAAACA
>JAVJIF010020044.1:0-112654 GCA_038442645.1 Agave tequilana | reverse complement strand
TGTATTGCCTCGGTGGAGGTTGTATTGGTTGAAAGAGGAGTTCGGTACTCCCGGTTGTACAAATCCTCCTCGGTGGAGGTTCCCTTGGTGGGAGTCCTAGGTGGACGAGATAGTGGATTAGAAATCCTTCTCGGTGAAGGCGGGGGACGTAGAGCTAGGGGCTCGAACCTCGAAAAACATCTTTGTCTTTGCGTTTGATCCATTGACTCTCAACTCTCTCTCTCTTTTTATTTGTGTTGTGCATCATTCATATCATTCATATCTGTTTGCTTATGTTGTGCCTTGCATCATTCATATTGTTATATATCTATTATATGCTTGGCTTATGGTTGTGTGCCTCACTTATACTTAACCACGAGAGCTTCATATAGCACCTCAACACTTATCTAGGGGAATCAAGAGGAGTTAGTCCAGAGCCCTTCACGGGGAATTCGGCTACACTCGTTGGTTGTATTAAGTGTAGTTGCAAATTATTTTTAGCTTCCGTATTTAGTTTTTAGATTAGCCATATCACCTATTCACCCCCCCTCTAGGTGATTTCAATTGGTATCAGAGCCTACGCTCCTGATACTTAGGTTTAACAACCTAGGAGTGAGATCCTGTTTGCTAATCTACATTTGTTTGCACACACCCATGGATTGATTTTCACCTCCCATGTTCGATGTCTCCAACATTGACACATGGAAATATAGGATGTCCTTGTATTTGAAAACCCTAGGCTTGCATGTTTTCCTTGCCGCTACCAAGAAATGCTATCTTGGTAATAGCAATCGTCTAGGGCCCAGTGCACTAGCCCTTGAGGCTATTAGAAGCACGCTTTCTAAAGATTATCTTATGCTTGTTTCTAACCTTGATTCCGCTTTTGTAGTGTGGAACAAGTTGACAACCACCTCCACCTCCAAGCTTCAAATGCCAATCCAACAAGAGGAGGAGTCTAGTGGAGAATCCGAGTCACAATGATTGATGGTCCAAGGGAATGACTCCCTTGAGGTACATTCGGAATCTCAACTAGATAGTGATGATTGTGCTAGTTCTTCAATTGATTATGTTGATGCCCATGCCTTGAATGAAGAACTATCTATTGTGTGTGAAAAATTATTAGAAAAATATAATATTTTAAAAAAGAAAAGTCTAGGCCTTAACAATGAAAATAAAAATTTGCATTCTAGACTTGACATTGTTTTACAAGAGAAAGAGGAGATTTCTAATGAGAGGGGTTCATTAAAATCTCAACTTGATCTTGCCCTAAAAGAAAATAAATTTTTGAAAAATAAAAATGATTGTATTGATGTTTTAAAGAAAAATGAAAACTTGTCTTTAAAACTTGATTTTATTGTAAAAGAGAATAATTCTTTGAAAATGAAAATTGTTTCTATTTCAAAAGATTTAGAAAATTGTTTAAAGAAAAATGATGTTTTGCAAAATAAGATTGATGCACATGTTTGCCATGCTAGGGTAGTTTCACCTAGATCACCCCTTGCATGCTCCACTTCTTCTATAATTAAAAATGATATAAATTTGTTGAAGAAGAATATGGATTGTTTGAGCTCCACTTTGAGCCAATGTGTGGTGAGCCATTCACGCTTGGAATCCTTGGTTCGAAAGAAACAAGTTCCATCTTTTCATGCACACCCTCCACGGCATACACATGCTACCCACGGTCACCACCATCACACTTTGTATGCTCATGTGTACACTTGTACACATTGTGGACGTAAGGGCCATCTTGCTAAATTTTGTTATGATAGAATACATGTTTCAAATTTAGCAACTAATTTTGTTTGGGTTAGAAAAGGTACTAACCCCCATGGACCCAAAAGAGTGTGGGTACCAAACACCACCCCTATTGTATTTGATGTAGGTGTGGGCTCTCACATGACGTGTGAGTAGCGGTACCTTAGAGTGGATGCGTTCCGAGCTTCATGGAAATCATTTGGATGCATCACTTTCAAGGGACGTTTGGTGGGAGGAGCACCTTGTTTTGGAGTCATGGAGAGTTGCCTCATAGGTTTTGGTAACGATCTCTTACTCCTTATTTATTTTTGCATGCCTTTCATGTTCATTATTTATAGCATGCTTTGATGTTTATAGATTATTATGTTAATGTCATGATTATTAGACCCTTGACATGCATGTATAGCTTTTGAGATACCCATGTTTAATATGGACTATTATTTTTGTGTTCTCACCATTGTTTAGCTATCATGTTTATTTTAGCTCTAATAACATGTGAATTTACATAATAATCATGTTTATGTTTTTCATGTTTATTCATATGTTGTTTTGATGCTTCATGCTTTGAATATATGTTGAAATGTTAGTTTTCATTAAGACTAGGATATATACTTGTACATAGAGTGGGCCACAAATAGATCTTTATATGTTTGTGCTTGCACGCCTATTTGTACCCATTAGATGTGCTAGTATAGTCTAGTTTTGATGATTCATGCATTTAACTTGTATTCCTATTTTATCCATGTTTTCATGTTCATATGTTTAACTTCATGTATATGTCTATCTTGTCCAAACTTTTGTTTATACATATACATCCTTTGAGCCACGTGCCTTCATACATATTCATTTGTGGACTCGTTATGTTTTGGATATGTATGTATACTTTAGTTTGTACTTGACATACATATGCCTTGAAGATTAAATAAGTTTTTGATGATTTTCATGTTTTGAGGAATATTGAGCTTGAATGTCTATTTTCATGATTATTTGTGTCACATAACACTTGTACATTCGGCTACACTCGTTGATTGTATTAAGTGTAGTTGCAAATTATTTTTAGCTTCCGCATTTAGTTTCTAGATTAGCCATATCACCTATTCAACCCCCCCCTCTAGGTGATTTCAGCTAGGGGTTCTGCTCCTCTTCTGATCTATTGCCTTCTGAAAGGCATTAGAATAAATATTCCTAAACTCATCATTGACTTCATGACGTCCGACCATCTTCTGATCCCAACCCGGCACTTGCCCTATGGGATGCTCATCACTCGTCTGTTGAAGCAACTCAGATTCGATCTTTCCACTGAACGGTCCATCGAACTGTCTGTTGACATCAACAGCACTCTCCTCAAGAGGATGCGTGTTAGGGAGCATGCTCTTGCTCCACAGCCGCAGTCTATCTTACCTGCTGTTGCTTCAGGATCTTCTTCTGCTCCTTTTAATCCCTATCAAGCTATCTCCACTCAGCTTCGGGAGCAAAGCCTGCAAATGTCTACTCAGATGACCGCTCACTTCTAGCGGCTAGAGCAGCGAGTGGATAATGATCTCCATCACATTTGTAATTCTATTCGCTATATGCAGACCTGCGTCTATGACATCTACAATAGGAACACTTGGCGGCTCCTCTTCCGAGTGGTCGCTCACAGCCACTTCCTCCCACGGCTCCTCCTTTCGATGCATGGGCTCCTCCTGTTATTCCTGAGGCACCAGCTTTCCCAGAAGACCCTGATTTCTGGGAGGATTGACCCCTTTTGTGATGACAAAAAGGGGAGAGATATTTTGATGGAGTTATTTGTGGGAGTTAGCTTTTTTATGTCATTTATTTTCTGTATTTGGAGTTGGACATATGCTTTGTGTGTTTTTGGTTTTTGAGGTTGGCATGAACCTCTAAGCATGTATAGATATGGACATATTTATTTCTGATATGGCAGTTATCCTTATTGTCTCTATGTGGTATATGTGTGTTGTTTGTGTATTGTTTATTATTTCTTGTTGATCCAACCATTTACCACTTATTTTGGAGGCTGGAGGTATTTTGGATGGATGGAGGTAACCATTTGTGCATACTCTTTCCTATCTTTGTATTCTTGTTATGTATAGATGGTTGGCATAAGAGTCTAATTGTTATATCCTTTATATATGCTTTACTTTGCATTTAACTCTATATGACTTATTCTTATATATGCATGTGTTAAGGGGGAGCTTCACTTGAAGTCTCTTTTCAAAATATTTGTAATAACTCCATATGTTTTGTCATCATCAAAAGGAGGAGACAGTGTAGACTGGGTCATGCCGCTGGGACAACGGAGTGCTATGCTCTGAAATCTCTCGACAAATATTTTGATGGACTCTTCTTTCTTTTGCTTGTCTGTAAGGAGAGTCGGCACTGAAATTTCTATATCATCTTCAAAGAAACGAGACAGAAACAACTTCTTGAGGTTGTCCCATGTCTTAATTGAGCCGGCAGAAAGTTTCATGAACCATTCAAAGGCGACACCTTTAAGAGTACCAATGAATAAGTGAGACATGATAGCATCATTTGATGCTACATTCCCAGTTTGAGATTTGAAGTAGTATATATGTTGGTTCTACAACCCTTTACCATTGAAAGTATGAAGGTCGGTGCCTTGAAGTTGGGAGGGTAGGGAATCATGTCCCACTCTGCTGGGTAGGGTCAGACTATCTCCACATCTTGGAGACCGTCTCGGTTTGCGAGGGTCTCAAGGCATCGCTCCAATTTGCTCATCCTCTTAGAATGACTACTCGCGTTCTCTGAGTTATCCTCCTCTTCAAATGAAGATTTGGGTGGCTCAAAGTTAAGATGCTCTTCACTCTCAATGCTTGCAGAAGATGAGCTCTCTCCTTCCTTCTGTTTGCCTTTAGACTTCTTAGAAGGCGTTTTATTTTTTGGTTTCTTTTTGTCCTTAAGCAGTTGTGATAGCATCCACTTAAGGATGTCGATAGATTCTTGCTGAGTTCGAATCATATCGAGTTGTTCCCTTTGAACTCGAGCCTGCTCTTCGAATCGCTTGGCCACCTCCTCGGGAGTTCCCGCCATGTAAGCAAAGGTGGTTGTCTCTGAATTGCAATTCGAAGAACGGATTCAATAATGGCGGAGTGCTCATCATTCACCTCAATCCTCCTAACCAATAGACTGTAATCGACTGGGGAAATTGTTCTTGTGCAGGTCTAAGTGTATCGATAGACCCCTTCAGGTTCGACAAGAATCTCCTTCAAACCTGGAGAATAATCAGCATCCGACTCCTCTGAACTAATAGTCAGTTGCTTCCCTTTTAACTTGCTTGGTGTGAAACTTTGCCCCACCATATTTGTAGTCACTTCTAAATACTTGACGTCGGAGAATGATTTCTTCTTCCAGGATCGTCATCTCTTTGCTGAGTTTGAAGTCGCTGACAATTGGCTAAAAATCGAAAGTTTATTTATGTGAAAGTCGTAATGGCAATCAAAGAGTATTGTTGAGATGGGTTGCTTGCAGTGACATCGAGGGCCGATTTGATGGACGCTCCTCTTCCTTGTTAGGTAGTCCCTCAAGTCCGTTGAGGCAACGTCTGAGGAACTAGCCTCAAATCTCTAGGGGTGAGGGCTTTTTGGCTTTTTATATCTTGAAGACATGCCATTTTGAATGCGGGTCTCGTGTTTCTTTGTTGAAACGCGGACCTCGCGATGTGTTGAATCGCGGTCATCGCATTTAGAGTTAAAAATGTGGGAGTCACGCTCTGAAATAGGCAGAACGCGGGTATTGTGTTTTGAAGTAGAAACGCGAGCTTCCGGTATTGGCTGAGTTTGCCTCAGGACGTGAGTCTCGCGTTTAGGACCAGAAATGTGGGACTCATGTTCTGAAGCGGCAGAATGCGGGTCTCACGTAATGGGGTTGGCGGAACACTGGTCTCGTATTGGACGTAGACCTCGCATTGCCTGAGAGGGACGCAGGTGTGAACCTCACGTTTTGAATCTGCAGAACAGATGGCTTCTGCAGAATCTTTGATTTGTTGTCGACGTGCGTGATGCTTTTGTCGACATTCAGTATTCCGGCTGAGTCATAAGGGTTGTTGGGAACCACTGGCAACATGAAATTGCAGAGTTTGAAGAGGAGAAGGATTGCGGAATTGAGCTTCACCATCACCTTGATCATGCGCCGACGCACTGGCCCCATGGGTCTCTTGAGAGACGATGACGCGGGCTATATGGGCTACACGAGAGATTTTCAGAACCTCTTCAGAAGTGGCACCGCTTGCGCTGTAAGCAGTGGTGCGGGCCACTTTAGGAGTAATCTCCGAAGAGATTCGAGAATGAGTCTCTGAAGAGACTTTGCGGCATTGCTGCATTGCCTTAGGACTGGCGGAGCTTGAGGAAAGGAATTTCTCAAACTTTTCTTGATCGAATTCAATGACAAGAGATTCCACCATCTTACAAAGAAGCTAAACATCAACTTGCGGCACTGCATTCTCGTCGGTAGAGAAAGCATTCCCCAGCGGAGTTGCCATCTTTTCTTTGGTCGGAAAAGTATGCTCGATGTAAAGTTTCTTTGAGTGGCTGAAAAGTTACAGCGAAACAATTCCTATTACACAAGAGAGAAGAATGTATGATTCTCTCCTTTGTTTTAAGCTAGGTTCTTCATATGGCGATGGAGAGTGATTCTTGTTCTCCGTTAACTGGCCGAATGCCAAAACTTCTCTTCAGGACACTCTAAAAAATCAATTAGGAGGGATCTCTGTTTTTAACACACTAAGTGTTTAGAGTCCACTGATTACTCTTTTTTTTCTCTCTGTGTCAAAAAGTAAGAAGAAAAAAGAAGCTTTTAACTTGAGAATTCTCAACTCTCAATCCTCCAAAGCTTCTCCTCTTTTCTTCTCTGGCCTTCTTTTTATAGATCCTTAGGCTATTTGTAGGGAGTCATAGGGGTATTATTGTCCCTAAAATCCCTCCATTATGGAGATTAACTCCCCGTTACATGGGAAGGTAATTGATCCAGTAATGGGGATCAGTTATAATAGAAAGCGGGTCGGTCTACCTGCGAATAACTTTGCGTTGGGGTCAAGGTTGAGGGGAAAGCATGTCGGGGATGATGGAGAAGGGTAAAAGAGAAAATAAAAAATATAAAGAAGTGGTGGTTGGGAGGAATCAAGCTGACATAAATGAGACTTGCGAATAAAATTATGCAACTGGGTTTTTTCTAATTATGAAACAAAGTAAGTGGCTGTAACAAAATTTTCTATTATAAAATTAAGAACATAAAAAGAAACAACTCGTGAGCATCTCACTTTATAGTATTTAATAAAGAAAAAGTTTTTACGTGATCCAGTATTTTATGGGGATAGTAATAACTGATGCGCACCTTCATACACAAGAACAATTCAGAGAAGTATCTTCAAAAAGGCTTTATGGAAACAATTTGTTACATTTTTCTTTTTAAAGATCAATCAAATGAGTCATCTCATCTTTCAAATTTTTTATTTTTGAAATAAATATCAATTATGTTGGCCCAAAGACCTTCCACCCTAGTTTTGATGATGATCAACTCATGAAGTTATGTTTACTAATATTCTTGTGAATTTAAGTTTCAGATCTATTAGCAAGATATTAGTTGGTGATTAGCTTCTACAAGGAGTTTAGAAGCTTTCACAAGTGATTCCAGGGCTCAAGCTTCAAGATCACACATTGCCTAGCCCATGGATGGAGTTTTGGAGCAAGTCAACTTGAAGATAGAAGATCGTCAAGAAGACTTAGGTACCATAGTTTAGATAGTGTGTTTAGATCCATTTGTAAAAGCTTAGTATAGTTGATATGCTCAAGTGCACACAAACACACACGTTTTATGTTTGGTTTTTAGTTTTCATGAATAGTTGATCAAAACAAGTTTAATTGATATATGTATAGTTGTTTCATTCTATACATGCATGCTTAACTTTTAAACAAACTTATTTTGACTTTCCTATTCAAGTATTGAAAAATCAAGTTTGATAAAAATACAAGTGTTGGTTTTTCATAAAACTTGCAAGACACAAAAATGATTGAATATGTTGTTATATGTCTTGAAATTTTTATCACAAGTGTGTTTATCAAAGTAAAATGATAAAACAATTTTTATGGTAATTTTAAAAGAGATAAAAGATTTTCTAAAATATTTATAACATGTGTTTCTGTCCCAGAACAGTGGCTGACAGGCCAGGTCGTGGGTCGACCGAGTGCACGTTTCGCAGACACAGGACGGTCGGCTGGGCGGCCGACCGGACCTTAGAGCAGTGCTCTCTGTTTATTTGGGTCGACCGGACGGTCGACCGGGTTGCCCCAACGGTCACATTTCTGACCGTTGGCGGTCGGCCGGGCCGGTCGACCGATAGCCTGTCAGGCTGCCAGATCAGCCTAACGGCTAGTTTTCTGTTTGGCCTATATAAACCCCATTTCTTTGGGATTTTGGCCAAGATTTTTAGAGCTAAAATTTCCTGACTTCTTCAGTGTTTTAAACAAGTTTTCAAAAGAGTTTTAAGTGCCAAAAGATCAATCTTATTTGTTTTGAGTGTTTTGTTTATTGCAAAGAAATTAGGGTTTGGGAATTAGTTTTTGAGCTAAAATTTCTAAATCATTTTGGTGTTTTCCAAGAGGATTTCTTTGATCAAAACACTTGTTTTCCACACTTGAGCTATCTTCTATCCTAATCTATTTAGGATCTTTTGTTTGTGGAAAAGGAGAGATTGTTTGTGGTTGAAAGAGACCACCTATTGTAAACCCTCATTATTTGGTTGCTCCCTCTTTGGTAGAGGTTGAGGTTGTGGATTTGAGGTGATTGGTTTGCTCCCTCTTTGGTAGAGGTGGAGATTGGTGTTTACTCCCTCTTGGTGAGGTGGAGTTGGTTGTTGGTTTGTATCCCTCAAGTGTGAGGTGGATTGGTTGTTGTTTTGGCTAAGGGCCTACTCCTCTTGTGTGAGGAGGTGTTTGTACTGAGAGAGGAGTTCAGTACTCCTAGTGTTGTAACTAATCCTCTTTGGTAGAGGTTCCCTCGGTGGGAGATAGTGGATTGGAAATCCTTCACAGTGGTGAAGGCGGGGATGTAGAGCTAGGGGCTCGAATCTCGAAACATATCTTGGTCTTTGCGTTTGATCCATTATCTCTCAACTCTCTCTTTACATTTGTGCAAAGCATCATTCTTCATTCATATCATTCATTGCTTGCATTTGTATCTTGCATATTTCATATTGCTATATCTTGTATATGCTTGGTTGTTTGTGTGTGCCTCACTTGTACTTAACCACAAGAGCTTCATATAGCACCTCAACCTATATCGAGGGGAATCAAGAGGAGTTAGTCAGAGCCCTTCACGGGGAATTCGGCTACACTTGTTGGTTGTATTAAGTGTGTTGCAAGAATTGTTTTAAGCTTCCGCATTTAGCGCATTTAGTTTACTAGATTAGCACTTACACCTATTCACCCCCCTCTAGATGCTTTACAATTGGTATCAGAGCCTACGCTCCTGATATTAGGCTTAACATCCTAGGAGTGAGATCTATTTGTTTGCTAATCTATTGTTTGCATTTGCTTGTTTGCACACTCATATAGTTTACCATGGACTTCATGACCCCACCTAGTTTTGACCCTTCCAACATTGTTGTTTGGAAGTATAGGATGTCCATATACCTAAAGACCCTAGGTTTGCATGTTTTTCTTGCCGCTACCAAGAGATGTTATCTTGTGACCGCAAGCATATAGGGACCAATGCACAAGCCCTTGAGGCCATTAGAAGCACATTAAATAAAGAATATCTTATGCTTGCTTCTAACTTTGATTCCGCATTTGCAGTGTGGAATATGTTGACAACCACAACCACCACATCCAAGCTTCAAACGCCTATCCAACCGGAGGAATCTAGTGGAGACTCCGAGTCACAATGCTTAATGGTCCAAGGGAATGACTCCCTTGAGGTACACTCGGAAACCCACTTAGATGATAATGATGATGCTAGTTCTTCTAATGATTTTGTTGATCCCCATGTTTTGAATGAAGAACTATCTATTGTTTGTGAAAAATTGATTGAAAAATATAACGTTTTGAAAAAGAAAAGTCTAGGAATTGTTAATGAAAATAAAAGTTTACATTCTAGACTTAACAATGTTTTGCAAGAGAAGGTTGAGGTCTATAATGAAAGGGATTCATTGAGATCTCAATTAGAACTTGCACTTAAAGAAAATAAGTTTTTAAAATGTAAAAATGGTTGCCATGTTATTTTGAAGAAAAATGAAAATTTGTCTTCAAAAGTTGATTTTGTTTTAAAAGAGAATGTTGCTTTGAAAAATAAAATTATTTATATTTCAAATGAGTTGAATGTTTGCTTAGATAAAAATATTGTTTTATAAAATAAGATTGATGCACATGTTTGCCATGCTAGGGTAGTATCACACACTTCACCTATTGCATGCCACACTTCTTCTTTGATCAACAATGATATATCCATGTTTAAGAAGAGTGTAGATTGTTTGGCTCTACTTTGAGCCAATGTGTTGTTGGGCATACACGATTGGAATCTTTATTTCGAAAGAAACAAGTTCCATCCATTCATGCACACCCTCCACGGCATACACATGCTCCTCACGGACACACCCATCACATGTATACTCATGTGTACACTTGTACACATTATGGACGATGGGCTACCTTGCTAATTTTGTTATGATAGATTACATGTTTCAAATTTAGCAAAGAAGTTTGTTTGGGTTAGAGAAGGTACTAACCCCCTTGGACCCAAGAAGATATGGGTACCAAAGACCACCCCTAGAGTTTTTGATGTAGGTGTGGGCTCTCACATGACGTGAGAGTTGCCGTACCTTGGAGTGAATGCGTTCCGTACTTAAAGGAAATCAATTGGATGCATCACTTTCAAGGGAAGTTTTGGTGGAGAAGACCACTATGTTTTGGAGACAAGGAGAGTTGCCTTCTAGGCTTTGGTAACGATTCCTAACTCCTATTTATTGTTTTCATACTTTTAATATTCATTGTTTATAGCATGTTTCATTGTTTAGTGATTAGTATGAAAATGCCATGATAATTAGATTCTTGACATACATGTATAGTATTTGAGACACCCATGCTTAATATGGATTATTATTTTGTGTTCTCGTATTTGATTAGCTATCATGTACATCATAAATCTAATAACATGTGGATATTCATAATAATCATGTTTATGTTTATCATGTTGATTTTTATCGTGTTTTGATGCTTCATGTTAAGATTACTTGTTTAGATGTTAGTTTTTATTAAAACTAGGTATATACTTGTACATATAGTGGGCCACAAATAAATCTATATATGTTTGAGCTTGAATGCTTATTTGAACCCATTAGATGTGCTAGTATAGTCTAGTTTGATGATTCATACATTTTAAACTTGTATTCCCATTTTGGTTTTGTTTTGTAGATCATGTGTTTTACATTTCATGTATATGTGCATTTTGCCAAACCTTAAGTTATACATGTATACCCTTTGAGTCATTTGCCTTTCATGCAAATCTATATATATGGACTCAATTGTGTTTAGTGATATATGTATACTTATTGTGTTGACAATTCATACATATACCTTGAAATAAAATTTGTTTTGGTGAAAATTTAGTTTTTCTTGATTTCTTGTTTATTTGTTTAACTTCATGTATATGTCTATTTTATCCAAATTATTATTATACATATACATCCTTTTTGAGCCACGTGCCTTAATGCATATATTTTGTGGACTCGTTGTGTTTTGGATATGTATGTATGCTTTAGTTTGTATAAGACATACATATACCTTGAAGATTAAATAATTTTGATGATTTTCATTGTTTCAAGGAATTTTGAGCTTAATTGGAAATTTCATAATGCCATGTCACACATTACTTGTACACTCATCATTTTTTTAAAATATTTCTCATGAGTATGTTTTCATGAACATGTATGGACTTTATTGAATATTGAGTGTTTTTAAGTGCTATGTGATTTACATGTGTTTTATGAAAATTATTTTTAGTTTATTCCTTGCTTGAAAGATTTCGTACTAGTTAACAAAAATTTCCATTTTAACTAGTTCATATTCTTCATCTTGATATGAGTTATACCATGCTTTTATTGTTATGTCAATTGGTATCATTGAACTCTTTCAATTGGTATCAATCTTGATTCTTTTGTATGCTCATATGTGTTTATGTATGTATGCATTCATTTCAATGGTGTCAATGTCTATTGGTATCTATTTTTTTCATACATATATGTTTTATTAGTGCCTACTATATTCCTATATCTTAGAGCACAAATATTTGTTTATACTAAGCTTGAAAACCTAAATGATTATCCTATTTCAATTGATTACTTTTAAATTGATATCAAGCCTACGCATTGTTTTAGTTTGTATTTCATAAAGGGGGAGAAAATTTGACTTAGTATTTGATTTCCACTCCCACACTTTATGATTGGAAATTTGATGTTTATTTTTAGCATATGATATCACAATCAAAATGTTTATATGGCTTAAAAAGAAAAATATTCTCTTTTGATATCAAGATGTTCATTTGAATATGTTTTAAAAATTGGTATCTCAAAATTTTGTTTTAAGAAATATTCAAAAGTTTTGATTTACATTGCCTATATGCAAGAAGAGTTTAACATCTCTTCTACATATAGATTCATGTTGAGTGCATCTTGTATTGAGGAGCTTGATAACTCTTCCTTATGCGATACACGTGTATAGGGGGAGCTTCACATCTCTCCTTATGCATTACATAATATGTGTTATGTGAATTGGGGCTTATCTTCCCTTCTTCATGTAATGCATATGTGTAGGGAAGTTAACTTAGCGTCTTCCTCTTCATGAATGTATATCGCATATATCACTTATTGATTGTTTTATGTTCACTTTCAATTGGTATCAAGATGTACTTCATTGACATATAAGTTTCATTTGGTATCTTAATTGAGTGTACATCTTATGATTTGTTATTTACCCCTTATTTACATCATTTGTGTTATAGAACAAAAAGGGGAGAAGGATTTGGATTTATATGCATGTCTTTGTATGCATTTATTTTAAAAAAAAGGAAAAGTTTTATTCATTTAATTGGTATCTAGAGCACCTTTCACATTTCATTGGTGTCTAGATCATGTTTTGTTGATAGAAGAATTTGTTTATGTTTTGATTTTGTTTTTACCCCTTTGTTGATGATTGACAAAAAGGGGAGAAAGATTTTGAGTTTATATGCATGCTTATGTTTTTGCATATATTATGATTTTAATTGGTGTCTAGATTATGTTTATTGTGAACATTTCATTTAGTATCTAGAACCTTTTATAGTTTATGGTTTATGCATATCTATACATTCATGTTTAATATTCATTGCATATTATGTTTATTTGTTTATGCATGAGTTAAGGGGGAGCTTCTTTGAAGCTTAACTTTAATCCATGCATATATAACTCCATGAGTTTTGTCATCATCAAAAAGGGGGAGATTGTTGGCCCAAAGACCTTCCACCCTAGTTTTGATGATGATCAACTCATGAAGTTATGTTTACTAATATTCTTGTGAATTTAAGTTTCAGATCTATTAGCAAGATATTAGTTGGTGATTAGCTTCTACAAGGAGTTTAGAAGCTTTCACAAGTGATTCCAGGGCTCAAGCTTCAAGATCACACATTGCCTAGCCCATGGATGGAGTTTTGGAGCAAGTCAACTTGAAGATGGAAGATCGTCAAGAAGACTTAGGTACCATAGTTTAGATAGTGTGTTTAGATCCATTTGTAAAAGCTTAATATAGTTGATATGCTCAAGTGCACACAAACACACACGTTTTATGTTTGGTTTTTGGTTTTCATGAATAGTTGATCAAAACAAGTTTAATTGATATATGTATCGTTGTTTCATTCTATACATGCATACTTAACTTTTAAACAAACTTATTTTGACTTTCCTATTCATGTATTGAAAAATCAAGTTTGATAAAAATATAAGTGTTAGTTTTTGATAAAACTTGCAAGACACAAAAATGATTGAATATGTTGTTATATGTCTTGAAATTTTTATCACAAGTGTGTTTATCAAAGTAAAATGATAAAACAATTTTTATGGTAATTTTAAAAGAGATAAAAGATTTTCTAAAATATTTTTAACATGTGTTTCTGTCCCAGAATAGTGGCTGACAGGCCAGGTCGGCCGACCGCACGGGTCGACCGCACCAGAGGCCGGTCGACCCTTGGGGCCGACCGACGTGCACAAGCCTGTGCACGTTTGGCAGACACAGGGACGGTCGGCCGGGCGGCCGACCGGACCTGAGAGCAGTGCTCTCTGTTTATTTGGGTCGACCGGGCGGTCGACCGGGTTGCCCCAACGGTCACATTTCTGGCCGTTGGCCGTCGGCTGGGCCGGCCGACTGATAGCCTGTCAGGCTGCCAGATCAGCCTAACGGCTAGTTTTTCTGTTTGGCCTATATAAACCCCATTTCTTTGGGATTTTGGCCAAGATTTTTAGAGCTAAAATTTCCTGATTTCTTCAGTGTTTTAAACAAGTTTTCAAAAGAGTTTTAAGTGCCAAAAGATCAATCTTATTTGTTTTGAGTGTTTTGTTTATTTCAAAGAAATTAGGGTTTTGGGAATTAGTTTTTGAGCTAAAATTTCTATATCATTTTTGGTATTTTCCCAAGAGAATTTCTTTGATCAAAACACTTGTTTTCCACACTTGAGCTATCTTCTATCCTAATCTATTTAGGATCTTTTTGTTTGTGGAAAAGGAGAGATTGTTTGTGGTTGAAAGAAACCACCTATTGTAAACCCTCATTATTTGGTTGCTCCCTCTTTGGTAGAGGTTGAGGTTGTGGATTTGAGGTGATTGGTTTGCTCCCTCTTTAGTAGAGGTGGAGATTGGTGTTTACTCCCTCTTGGTGAGGTGGAGTGGTTGTTGGTTTGTATCCCTCAAGTGTGAGGTGGATTGGTTGTTGTTTTGGCTAAGGGCCTACCCCTCTTGTGTGAGGAGGTGTTTGTATTGAGAGAGGAGTTCGGTACTCCTAGTGTTGTAACTAATCCTCTTTGGTAGAGGTTCCCTCGGTGGGAGATAGTGGATTGGAAATCCTTCACGGTGGTGAAGGCGGGGATGTAGAGCTAGGGGCTCGAACCTCGAAACATATCTTGGTCTTTGCGTTTGATCCATTATCTCTCAACTCTCTCTCTTTACATTTGTGCAAAGCATCATTCTTCATTCATATCATTCATTGCTTGCATTTGTACCTTGCATATTTCATATTGCTATATCTTGTATATGCTTGGTTGTTTGTGTGTGCCTCACTTGTACTTAACCACAAGAGCTTCATATAGCACCTCAACTCATATCTAGGGGAATCAAGAGGAGTTAGTCCAGAGCCCTTCATGGGGAATTCGGCTACACTTGTTGGTTGTATTAAGTGTGTTGCAAGAATTGTTTTAAGCTTCCGCATTTAGCGCATTTAGTTCACTAGATTAGCACTTACACCTATTCACCCCCCCTCTAGGTGTTTTTCAAATTAGTTTTTTTTGCCTAAGTATTTATTATTTTATGTGAGTATCTTTCATATCTAGCTAATAATGGATGGTTTTTCCTCCTTTCCCTTTTACTTTCTTATCTTTCTCCACATTATGAATTAGTTTTTTCTCTTAAGGCTTTCTCCCAAAAAAGAAAAAAGAAAAGAAAAGAGTTTCTAGGTTTTTTAGTTTCGAATTGCACTTGCAACCCTTGATTTTTCAGTTTCGAATTATGAGCAATATTATCTAGTTATATCTCGCCTATCTCTCTTTGACCTTAAGGAGCCTTTTACTGATGAGAAAAATCTGAGGAGCGATGTTTTCATTGGGAGCAAACAAAGCACCTAGGCCTGATGGTTTTAACATGAGATTCTTTCGGCGCTCTTGGCAAATTCTATGGCAGGATTTTATTGAAATATTTCAAGCTTTCTATGATGGCAACCTTGATCTTACCCACTTCAATAGGGCTTTCATTGCACTGGTGCCTAAGATGGTAGGAGCTTGACGAGTTGAAGACTTTCGACCAATTAGTTTGATTAATGGCATTCTCAAAATCATTTCCGAAGTCCTTGCTCGTAAGCTCAAAATAAAAATCAGTGAATTAATTGACCCCTCTCAGTAGGGGTGAGCATCGATCGGTTTGGTTTGATTTTTGATGATTTTTGTAAAACTGAACCGAATTGATTAGACTTAAGAACCGAACTGACTCGATTCGGTTCAATTTTTTCAATTTTTAGGTTATATGTCCATTATATTAAATTACCTTTCATGCCTAAGAGACAAAGAAAATATGGAATTGTAGATGAACAATTATAAGTAAAATATAGAATGCCAAGTACTGACCAGAAAAAATCAGTGCAATACTTGTGCTTCAAAGCATCTATTTTGTGCAGATTGTTAGGACATCTAAATATCCCAAAAATCTTTCTGCAAAATTGTAAACCACTCCACCTTCTGTGTCTCTAGAATGCTTCAGTCATAGTTTTGTGGGAAATGAATGAAGATTGAGTAAACAAATAGCAATTTCAGAATAATCTATCTCAAGTGCAAATTACAAAAGCATCTGTATGATCTAATTCCAGGACAATAATGGATACTATCAATTTGGAAAATTTCCCCAGCCATTTTCCCAAATAATATTGCTATAATGTTTCAATAAAGAACCAAACAAATTGAACTTTTGATTGCTATAACAAATCAAAATAACAAAGAAACCAGTAAACCACTGTATGTTCAGCAGAAAATCAAATAAAATAAAGTAAAATTAAGCCAATAGCTTAAACTTATCATCAAGAAATCATTCAAATTAGTATGGAGCCTTTAAACATAATAAGCATCAACTCAGATTCGGTCGCTCTGCTTCTCTAGTTTGTAAATTATCCGATATGGATTGAAATAACGCGAGAAATCAGTTCACTTATAATCACATGCTCAGTTGGATTGAAGAGGCTTGACAAGGTTTAGAAATTGTGAGATCTCTAGGGTTTTCTTGGATATGAAATCAGAGTCAATTGGGGGATCGGGCCTAGATCGCTACGATTTTTAGGAAAGCGGTCGGTGGTGGGCTTGGATCGGATCATCAGAGGAGAGAGGTGGTGGGCTTGGATCGGAGGAGAGAGAGGAGAGAATTAGGGCAGAGGGAGATTGAGTGGGTGATATTTATGACTTATGAGGAGGAGATAATCGGTCGGTTCAGTCAGGTTCGAGTTTCGGAACCCGAAACCGAAACCTGACCGAACTAGAGCGATTTGGTTCGAATCGGGTTTGGGTTTTGGGTTTTGATCGGGTATTTCGGTTATACCCTAACTCTGCTCACTCCTACCTATCAGTTTGCTTTCCTCCAAGGGAGATCTATTCTGGATATTATAGCCACCGCTCAAGAGATCATATAAGCTTGCACCAAATTCAATTTATCAGCATTCTTCCTCAAACTAGATTTTGCAAAAGCCTTAGGCATGATTGATTAGTCCTTCATCCACAAGGTACTTTAGGCTAGAGGCTTTCGTGCTAGATGGTGTGGATGGATACAATCTTTACTTTACTCAGGCTTTTCTTCAGTCCTAATTAATGGCCAGCCAGAGGCTCCTTTCAGATGCAAAAGGGGGTTGAGACAGGGGGACACCCACTCCCCATATCTATTTACTTTTAGAGTGGGTTTCTTTCACAAATGTTGAAACTTGCTTTTGAAGGGGGGTATGTTCAAAAAGTCGGATCTTGGAATCCGGGAATCCCACGTCTGCAATATGTTGGCGATACTATGTTGCTTCTTCCACCAGACATTCTCTCCATTAAGAGGGTCAAGAAACTCATTTATATCTTTGAACTCCTTTCGGGGCTTTCCATCAACTTCCATAAGTCATCTCTATACCAACTTGGGCCCCAAGTTTAAATCTGGCTCAGGTCTCCGATGAGCTACATTGCAAAACGGGTAGCTATCCTTTCACTTATCTCAGACTTCCACTTAAGTTGACCTCTCTTTTTAAAGGTGATTGGCGGCCCCTCATTGACAAAATTGACAAGAGACTAGCAACTTGGAATGGTCGTTCTCTATCTTGCGGAGGCAAATTGATTCTAGTTAACGCAGTTCTTACCAGCCTCCTCTCTATTTTATATCTTTCGTTTTCCTTCCACGATGGGTAATAGACCACATAGACTATTTGAGATGTGCTTTCTTCTGAAAAGGGGACAATAATGTCACTAGAGGACAATGTTTAGTTAATTGGGAGGTACTTTGCTATTGGCGTTGTACGGGTGGACTCGGAATTTGTCGTTACGGGACTTTAACACTTCTTTCTATTAAAATGGTAGTGAAAATTTCTAACTAATCACCAATCTCCATGGTTCCAAGTGGTTCATAACAACTGTTATCATCGACGAAGACCGTTGGATCTGTTGGATAAGCTCGCGGGGCATGTATCCCCATTTTAGCATGGGGTACTACGTACAGACAATGCATTTAAACTTGGACTTAGACTTAAAATATGGTCAAGAAAGTATGGTGAGATTCTGTAAGAACTGTTGGATCAGTGAGGTTCCTCTAGCCTACGCATTCCTCAATCTCTTTTAGGTGGCGTCAAATAAAGATGCATGGGCTAGTTCGCAAATTCAGGACAACAATTGGGCTCTCACCTTTTGTCATCCCGTCTCCCTGATAAGACTCCAAGCGTTAGCTGAGATGGTACACATTCTTCGGCAACACACATTCCAAGATGTTCCAGATCAGATGTCTTGGAAGGCGGGTTCATCTGCTACTTTCACAGTCGACTCTCATTATAAACTATTGATTCCTCCACAACCTCAAGATATAGCAGCAAAGACCCTATGGAAGGTGGCATCGCCACTCAAAGTTAAGATTACCACCTGGCTTGTAGTTCGTGAAAGGCTGCCTACTGGATCCTGCTTGAACAGACGTCACATTAGATTGTTGTCGCTTTGAATCTTGTGTGGTGATCACCCTGAGACTTCTGATCACATTTTCTTGTCTTGTGACTATGCTTGGAGAGTGTGGCCCCCCTTTGTCTCCTGCCTTGCCCTCACTTCTTGGCCTACATCTCTTCAAAACTTGTGAGAGGTCTGGTCGTCTGCTAATATTTCTAGTTCATTCTAGAAGACCTGGATACTCATGTCCAAGCTGTTGTCTGGTCTATCTTGAATGAACGTAACTCGAGGATCTTTAATCTTAAAAACCGGTCTTTAGAAGAAGTCTCACAATGGGCTCTTTTCTTCTCTGATCTATTGAGTGGATCCCTTGTTTAGTTACTTTTTCTTATTTTCTTAGTTAGTATGTTTGTATTTCTCTTTTTTTTTCTCCCCCTCACTTGCTTTGTGAGGAGAGCCATCTTTGCAACTTGTTTGCAATTTTTTTAATAATATTCGAAGTAGGTCACTTTTGGCCTCTTTTTCACCTCAAAAAGAAAAAAAATAAAGGAAAAAAAAGAAAAGGATGGCAAAAAGGGATATCGAGAGAAGGGGGAGGAGAGAGTGCCGACAAAAAGAGTGGGGCCAGTGGCAAAGGGAGATTGAAGGTGAGGGTGGCCACGCGGGAGGGGGGAGAGATGGAAAGAGAAGGCGAGGTGAGGACAAGAGCGGGAAGAAACAAATTTGATCGATTGGGTTCTGAAGAGAATTCAGGTTTAAAATGACCAGATTTAACCTAATTATTTGGGATAAGAAACTCTTAATAAAACTAATGGATAAATTTTTTTTTTTTAGTAGAATTGAAGGTTAGGATTCGTCTTGATAGAAACACAAGGTGCTTTTATATGTATGATGTAATAACAATATTGATATATGTCTGATATAATAATAATATTGATATATGTCTTTTATACCTCATCATCTGTAACACCCCATTCCTGGAATACGTACGTAGATACGTATTCTGATTTTTCTAACATATTTCTTTGATTTATCTTGTATTTGTTTTTGTTTTATGATTATTGGTGTGATTGTTTTCTATTGGATTTGGATTCGTGGACTCTGAGTCAGCCCTAATCTGAACCAGGGGCTCAAACCTAGTGCATTGCTCGAATTGACATTTCTGGTAATCCGATTTGACCGATTTCAGTTTCAAATATCGTTTTTCAATATTTTAGATTTTTCATGATTTTCTGAAATTTTTCAGAATTATTTACAAAATCTCTAAAACCGGTGTTGGTCGACATCGCTGACTGATTCTCAGATTTTTAATTTTCAAATGGAATTGAATTTTTATAAACGGCTTTCATATTACCTCTTAAAATCTTATTTTCTAACTAAAGGCATTTTTTGGGATTTTTTAGAATTTATCGAAAATCCACCGGTTTTGGTGTCGACCGGTACCGCTGAAAGATTTCAAGATTTTTAATTTAAAATCTACAGTGAATTTCTCGAATCCGATTTCACCGGGCATCTTAAAATATTATTTTCTATTTTGAGAATTTTTCAGAGCGATTCTAAAACAGTCAAATTTTACCCTATTTTAATGATATATTATTCTTTCCTTCTCTTTCTCAATTTCCTTTTTTCCTTTCCCCCCAAAGTCAACCCTGACACATCCATCCCCAATCACATCACCTGCCACCTATGTCCCATCACATCAATTTTCATTTTTAAATAAACCATCTCTCCCCCCTTTTTTTTCAACAAAATCTTTTTTTCTTTTTCTTTTTCTTTTTCATTTTCTTTTCCTTTTTCTCTTTCCCCTTCTTTTTTTTTTTGCTTTCCTCCCTGGCGCCCGACGAGACTAACCCCATCTCCTCCTTCCTCCGGCGCACCGGTGGGGGCCGAACTCCGCCGGCGCGTCGCCGGCGGCGGGGCGCGGCCAGGGGGCCTCCTGGCCCCCTGTGCGCGTGCGTGGAGGGGGAGACAGCCCCCTCCCTTCTCCATTTTCTCTCTCTCTCTCTCTCTCTTTCTCCCCCTCTTTGTTGGCGCGCCGGCGGCCAGGATCGCCGCCGGCGGTCACTAGCCAGAGAGGGGGGCCGTTCCCTCTCTCCCTCCTTCTCTCTCTCTCTCTCTCTCTCTGATTTTTCCCTCTCTCTCCCCTCTCTTTCTTCTCTCTCCCTCCTTCCCTCTCCCTCTCTCTCCCTCTCTTTTTGGGTGGTCGGTAGCCACCCCAGCCTGCGCCGACCATGGCGGCTGGCGCAGTGCACTCCGCCTCCCTGGCCGCAGCCAGGGGGCGGCAGACCCAGCCCAGGCCGCCGGCCTGGGCTGTGCAAAGGCAAAGTGGGGGGCAACAGCCCCCCATGTTCTCTCTCTCTCTCTCTCTCTCTCTTTCTCTCTCTGTCTCTCTTCTCTTTGGGGCGGCCAATGCGGCCACCCCTGGCCGGCGACCACCGGAGGGCCACCGGCGCCAGCTCTGGCAGGGCCACGGCCAGGCCTCCTGGCCTGGCCTTGGGCAGTTGGTAAAAAGTCACCTAGAGGGGGGGTGAATAGGTGACGATGCTAATCTAGTGAACTTAATGCGGAATTTAAAAACTAATTGCAATTACAACAATGATGCACACACAAGCAAGTATAAGATATAGCAATTTGCACAATACACAAAGTAAAGAGAGAGATAGAGAGAGTCAATGGATCAAACGCAAACACAGAGATATGTTATCGAGGTTCGAGCACCCAGCTCTACATCCCCGCCTTCGACACACGAAGGATTTATAATCACTAGCTAGTTCACCAAGAACTCTCACAAGGAGTACCCAACTCCTCTCTTTACAATCACAACCTCCTCCTTGAGGCACAACTCCAAGCCAACAATCTCCTCACAACTTGAGGGATTTCCAAACTCAAAATCAATACAAGGATCACCTCACAACCTTGAGGGATACAACCCAATAGTCAAACTTCCTCAACACAATGAGGGAAAGGCACAAAGCCAAGCTAAAGATAGGATTTACAACTTAGTGGTTTCAAACAACAACCACAAAACAATCTCTTTTTCCCACACAAAATCCTATAGAAAAGATAGTAGATTTTAGCTCAAGTGTGGAGAAAACCAAGGGATTTGAAACTAGCAACTCAAAGAAAATCTTTGGGAAATAAATGAAACCAAGATAGAGAAGTTCAATTCAAAAGCTTTTCCTAAAACCCTTTTCTTTGATTTTTCAAACCCTAATGAAAATACCAAAAAAATTGTTCAATTTGAATCAAAAACCTATTTTGATTGCAGCAAAAACACCTGAGAGAATGAAAATTTTAGCCCAAAAATTCTTAGAGAAAAACTCTTGCAAATGGGGTATTTATAGGCTAATTCAGAAAATAGCCGTTGGCAGCAGAACTACCAGAAATACCCTGGCGGTCGACCGCCCGGTCGACCACACAACGGTCATTTTTTGACCGTTGGCAGCTACCGGTCGACCGGCCCGGTCGACCGAAACAAACAGAGAGCAACTGCTCTCAGTCGGTCGACCGTCACGGTCGACCGGCTACAAGTGTAGCCAGCGTGCACGTATCCGTGCACGTCGGTCGACCCTGACGGTCGACCGGCTACATGGTGCGGTCGACCGTTACGGTCGACCGACCTAGCCTGGCAGACACTGTTCTGGTCAGCAAAAGCATGAAATTTTTAATCCTAAAAATTCTCATTAAATCTCTAAAAATCCACAAAAATAGTTTTATCATTTTATATTGATATATAAACATGTGGTAAAAAGTTTAGCTCAAATATCAATCAATATGAACTATCTTTGTGTTATAGAAATTTTTACCAAAAACCAAAAACTGTATTTTCTAAAACTTGAATTTTGAATAGAAAATACGTTTTGTCCAAAACACTTCTAGATACAAAAACATGATAATTAAACACTTTGAAGCATGATGCATATGGATAGAAATCCAATATACATGAAACAAATATATATCATAGTTTTTATCATTAATTCCAAAATATGTTTTGTCAAAAATACCAAAACATATAACATATGAATAAAGGAGTCAAAACTAAGTTTGTCTAGAAAATTAAAGCATGCATGTATATATACATTAAACCATGTAAACTTGTTTTGATCTATCTATTCATGAAAACCAAGATCGGTTAAACCTAAAACCGAAAAACCAAAAACCAATATTCAAAACATGAAACGTGTGTGTTGTGAACTTGAGCATTATCATAATAATCTAATCTTTACAATTAGGCTCTAAACACAAACTAAATTAGGGATACCTAAGTCTTCTTGTAGAGCGCCGTCTCCAAGTTGACTCGGTCCAAACCGTGATTCACCAAGCTTGACTCCAATGAGTGCTAGATGTCATCTTTGATGCTTAGGCTCTTGAATCACCTTGTGAAAGATGTGTGGAAGCTTTCACCAACTAATATCTTGTTAAATATCTGAAACTTAAACATTGCAAGATTATTAGTACACATAACTACATGAGTTAATCATCATCAAAACTAGAGTGGAAGGCCTTTGGGCCAACAATCTCCCCCTTTTTGATGATGACAAAACTCATGGAGTTATATATGCATGGATTAAAGTAAAGCTTCAAAGAAGATCCCCCTTAACTCATGCATAACAATAAAACATATAAGATATGCAA
This sequence comes from Agave tequilana, assembly GCA_038442645.1. Classification (NCBI taxonomy): domain Eukaryota; kingdom Viridiplantae; phylum Streptophyta; class Magnoliopsida; order Asparagales; family Asparagaceae; genus Agave; species Agave tequilana. Next base: position 89,383 of record JAVJIF010020044.1, on the reverse strand, counting down.
TGAATGTTCTTAAACACATATAAACATGTTCTGGATACCAATTAAAATAAAACATAAACAATGAAACATGCTCTTGATACCAATAAAATAATAATATTGAAACCAACATATTATTACTAATGAAAACCAAAGCTCCCCCTTAACTCATGCATAACAATAAAACATATAAGATATGCAATGAATGTTCTTAAACACATATAAACATGTTCTGGATACCAATTAAAATAAAACATAAATAATGAAACATGCTCTTGATACCAATAAAACAATAATATTGAAACCAACATATTATTACTAATGAAAACCAACTAAAACATATGCATAAATCAACCATGCATATAAACTACAAATTCTTCTCCCCCTTTTTGTCAATCATCAACAAAGGGGTAAAAACAAACATAATGAAAACAAATACTTCTCCCCCTAAATCTTCAAAACAAAGAAGCAATAAATTATTCCAAGGGGTAAAACCAAAGTCAATATGATATCAATTGAAAATAACAAATTTTGAGAAATGCCAAATCCTATTTGAAATAAAACAAGGCATTGAAACAAAATAACATTTTTTTATATCAAAATGAAAACAAGTAATGTAAACTTGATACCAATGGATATTTTTCATTATAAGTATATGATACCAATTACTTTAATATCATAAAGTTAGGGAGTGGGAAACAAAAACAATGGTAAACCAAATACCAATTGAAATATAAAATACGAGTTTTCTCCCCCTTTATGAAATACCAAAAGAAAATATGCATAGGCTTGAAATAAGATACCAATTGAAAATTAAATCAATTGAAACATGATATTCATTAAAAATTCAAGCTTAGCAATCTTAAAATTATGATAAAACTTATATATGGATACCAATTGAAATACTCAAGCTTAACATAACCAAAATTTGTGCTTCAAGATATAGGGATATAATAAGCACAAATAAATCATCTATATATGTATGTAAGAAATAGATACCAATTGAAATTGATACTATATGAAGTGTAAGCATACATATATAAAACAAAACATATATGAGTATACAAAAGGATGTCAAGATTGATACCAATTGAAAGAATTCAATGATACCAATTGAAACAACAATAAGATCAAGTGTATGACTCATATCAACTACCACCCATTTCATGATCAAGTTTAAAACGATTTACACTATTAAGCATACATGAGCATGATCTCCCATCCAACCGCCCATTAATGGTAGGGGTTTTCAAAAATAGATTTGGAATTATAATTTGTTTGAAAAACTCTACCAAATTGAAGAATACGAACTAGTTGTATGAAAATTTGAAAACTAGCACGTAATCCTTCAAGTGAGGAATAACAAAAATGTTTTTCATGAAAACACATATAAATCACATGACATTAAAACACTCAAAATCCATATAGCACAAATTGTACTCATGAAAACTAAATCACGAGAAAACATTAAATAGGGTGAGTGTACAAGTGTTGTGTGAAACATATTATCATGAAAATGGACAATCAAGCTCGATTGAAATTCCTTTAAAATATGAACACATGAAAAACTAAATTTTCATTACTAAAGGAAATTTCCTCAAAGACATGAAAATCATCATAACAAATTAAACTCCAAGGCATATGTATGTTTTGACAAAACAAAAGTATACATACATATCCCTAAACACAATTGAGTCCAAAATATAGATTTGCATGAAAAGCAGATGACTCAAGGGGCATACATGTATATCTTAAGGTTTGACAAAATAGACATATACATGAAGTGAAAACACTTAATCATAGAAAACACATCAAAAATAGGAATACATGTTTGAATGCATGAATCATCAACACTAGACTATACTAAAACATCTAATGGGTACAAATAGGCATCCAAGCACAAACATATATAAAGGTTTATTTGTGGCCCATTCTATGTACAAGTATAAATCCTAGTTTTAATGAAAACTAACATCTAAGCATATATCCAAATCATTAAGCATAAAACGAGTCATAAATCAATAATATTCTAAAAATGATCATTATGTAAATCCACATGCTATAAGAATCAAGATATACATAATATCAAAACAATTGTGAAAACACAAAATATGGGTTCATCAAAATAATGGTGATTTCAAATTGCAATACATGTATAGCAATAAACATACTAGTCAAAACATGAAGCATTAAAACGAAAGTTATAGAACATCATATGATCATTATGCAAATGCATGTGCATTAGATCTAGAGCATACATGTTAGTCTAAATAAGGTGAGACACTAAATATAGATCCATATGAAGCATGGGTGCTCAAGTAGCTAAACATGTACAACCTTAATCTAATGAACATGGCACAAAGCATAATGAACAACAAAACACAACATGTTATAAAAGATGAACCTAGAAAGCATGTAAACACTAAATGGAGTAAGGGATTGTTACCAGAACCGAAGAGGCAACTTTCCATGTCTCCAAAACCCGGTGGTCCTCCCACCTAATCTCCTTGAGAGTGAAGCATCCAAATGGTTCTCCTTTTGGCTTAGAATGCATCCACCTCAAGGCACCAACACTCTCACGTTATGCGAGAGCCTCCACCTACATCAAACATCAAGGAGGTGGATCTTGGTACCCATTTTTTTGTGGGTCCACGGGGGTTAGTATCTCTCCTAATCCAAATAAGATCAGTTGCTAAATTTTCAATATGTAATCTATCATAGCAAAATCTAGCAAGGTGACCTTTTCGACCACAATGTGTACAAGTGTACACATGAGCATACATGTTATGATTGTGTCCGTGATGAGCATGTGTATGCCGTGATGGGTGTGCATGCATAGTTGGAGCTTGTTTCTTGCGAACCAAGGTTTCCAAACGTGAGTGATTCATGACACAATGGCTCAAAGTGGAGCCCAAACTATCAACACTTTTCTTCAAGACAATTATATCCTTTTCAATTCTAGAAGATAAAGTGGAACATGCAATAGGTGTGCTAGAATAAGAAGCTACACTAGCATGGCAAACATCAATCTCTTTTTGCAAGGATTTATTTTTAATCAAAACCAAATCCAATTCTTTTGTAATTGCATCAATATCATTTTTCAAAGTGAGATTTTCTTTAAAGGTAAAATCCAATTTTGAAGATAAGATCTCATTGTGCTTTACAACATCATCACAATCATTTTTGTTTTTCAAAAATTCATTTTCCTTTAAAGCAAGTTCGAGTTGAGATTTAAGTGAGTCACATTCACTTGCAATCTCTTCCTTCTCTTGCAACATCAATTCAAAATTAGAGCATAAATCCTTTAATTCATTTTTCAAAACAAGATTATCATCTTTCAACAAATCATGTTTTTCTAACAAATTCTCAAGCTTTTGAACAAGTTCCATATTTAAAGTTTGAACTTCAAAACATCCATGACAATAGGAACTAGAGCTATCATCTATTTGAGAATCCGATTGTACCTCATGGGAGTCATTCCCATGGACCATAAAGCAAGGTTCTTCGGATATGTCTCTCCTAGATCTCCTTATCTTGTTGATAATCTTTGGAAACTCGGGAGATGACAACATGCTCCAAACTGCAAAAGCCGAATCATATCGATCAAAAATATGTAGAAGATTTTCATTGAGAGATGCTCTAAGTGCCCTAAGTGCTAATGCATTGGCCTTTTTATGCTTGCTACTATTTGGGAAGGATTCTTGTGTAGAGGCTTGATAAGCTAGATGTCCTAAGCTTTTTAAATGACTACTCATCTTGGCTATCCAAATATCATGTCTAGAAAAATTAAACATAGGAGGGCTATCCATGAGTGCAAACTAATATGTGTGCAAATGACAATGCAAATGAAGATTAGCAAACCAAGATCTCACTCCTAAGTGGTTAAACCTAAATATCAGGAGCGCTAGCTCTGATACCAATTGAAAAGTCACCTAGAGGGGGGTGAATAGGTGACGATGCTAATCTAGTGAACTTAATGCGGAATTTAAAAACTAATTGCAATTACAACAATGATGCACACACAAGCAAGTATAAGATATAGCAATTTGCACAATACACAAAGTAAAGAGAGAGAGATAGAGAGAGAGTCAATGGATCAAACGCAAACACAGAGATATGTTATCGAGGTTCGAGCACCCAGCTCTACATCCCCGCCTTCGACACACGAAGGATTTCTAATCCACTAGCTAGTTCACCAAGAACTCTCACAAGGAGTACCCAACTCCTCTCTTTACAATCACAACCTCCTCCTTGAGGCACAACTCCAAGCCAACAATCTCCTCACAACTTGAGGGATTTCCAAACTCAAAATCAATACAAGGATCACCTCACAACCTTGAGGGATACAACCCAATAGCCAAACTTCCTCAATACAATGAGGGAAAGGCACAAAGCCAAGCTAAAGATAGGATTTATAACTTAGTGGTTTCAAACAACAACCACAAAACAATCTCTTTTTTCCACACAAAATCCTATAGAAAAGATAGTAGATTTTAGCTCAAGTGTGGAGAAAACCAAGGGATTTGAAACCAGCAACTCAAAGAAAATCTTTGGGAAATAAATGAAACCAAGATAGAGAAGTTCAATTCAAAAGCTTTTCCCAAAACCCTTTTCTTTGATTTTTCAAACCCCAATGAAAACACCAAAAAGATTGTTCAATTTGAATCAAAAACCTATTTTGATTGCAGCAAAAACACCTGAGAGAATGAAAATTTTAGCCCAAAAATTCTTAGAGAAAAACTCTTGCAAATGGGGTATTTATAGGCTAATCCAGAAAATAGCCGTTGGCAGCAGAACTACCAGAAATACCCTGGCGGTCGACCGCCCGGTCGACCGCACAACGGTCATTTTTTGACCGTTGGCAGCTACCGGTCGACCGGCCCGATCGACCGAAACAAACAGAGAGCAACTGCTCTCAGTCGGTCGACCGTCATGATCGACCGGCTACAAGTGTAGCCAGCGTGCACGTATCCGTGCACGTCGGTCGACCCTGACGGTCGACCGGCTACATGGTACGGTCGACCGTTATGGTCGACCGACCTAGCCTGGCAGACACTGTTCTGGTCAGCAAAAACATGAAATTTTTAATCCTAAAAATTCTCATTAAATCTCTAAAATTCCACAAAAATAGTTTTATCATTTTACATTGATATACAAACATGTGGTAAAAAGTTTAGCTCAAATATCAATCAATATGAACTATCTTTGTATTATAGAAATTTTTACCAAAAATCAAAAACTGTATTTTCTAAAACTTGAATTTTGAATAGAAAATACGTTTTGTCCAAAACACTTTCAGATATAAAAACATGATAATTAAACACGTTGAAGCATGATGCATATGGATAGAAATCCAATATACATGAAACAAATATATATCATAGTTTTTGTCATTAATTCCAAAATATGTTTTGTCAAAAATACCAAAACATATAACAGATGAATAAAGGAGTCAAAACTAAGTTTGTCTAGAAAATTAAAGTATGCATGTATATATACATTAAACCATGTAAACTTGTTTTGATCTATCTATTCATGAAAACCAAGATCGGTTAAACCTAAAACCGAAAAACCAAAAACCAATATTCAAAACATGAAACGTGTGTGTTGTGAACTTGAGCATTATCATACTAATCTAATCTTTACAATTAGGCTCTAAACACAAACTAAATTAGGGATACCTAAGTCTTCTTGTAGAGCGCCGTCTCCAAGTTGACTCGGTCCAAACCGTGATTCACCAAGCTTGACTCCAATGAGTGCTAGATGTCATCTTTGATGCTTAGGCTCTTGAATCACCTTGTGAAAGATGTGTGGAAGCTTTCACCAACTAATATCTTGTTAAATATCTGAAACTTAAACATTGCAAGATTATTAGTACACATAACTACATGAGTTAATCATCATCAAAACTAGAGTGGAAGGCCTTTGGGCCAACAGTTGGGTGGGTAGCAGCCCCCCACTCCTGGCTCTCTCTCTCTCCTGGTCTCTCTCCCCCTAACCATGTCTCGCTATCTTCTCTCTCTGCTCTCTCTACAATTCTTCTCCCTCTCTACTAATTCTCTCTCTCCTCAGTTTCTCTCTCTAGTCTCTCTAGAAATCCCTCTTTCTCTCTCTAGATTTTCTCTCTAGAAATCCCTCTTTCTCTCTCTAGAAACCCCTCTTTCTCTCTCTAGACTTTATCTCTCTAAAACTCTCTTTCTCTCTCTCCTTTCTTATTCTCTCAAAAATATATTTATATATATTATTATATTATTATATATATTTATTGGGATTGTTGGCTTGTTCATGGTGTTCGTAAATTTCCCAGATATTACTCGGTATTGCGTTTCGGTATTGAGGCGAGTACAGTTTCTTTTGAACATGCATCCATTTTATCATTATGTGAGTACATTCCTTTTGATATTTCATGTTCTATTACCATCATTTCTTGTCTAATAACTGTTATCCTGCTTGTATACATGAAATGTAAGTTGATATGTATAACAACGCTACTGATATGTTACACCGATATTTGCCATGCTATATTTGACACCGACATTTGACGTGCTGTATTTGACACCGATATTTGCCATGCTATATTTGACCGGTATTTGCCATGCTATATTTGCATATGATACCTGAAACCGGTACTTACCATGCTATACTTGACGATTGACATGCTATCACCTGGCGCTAGTATATTTGACCTGATATTGTGACACCTGACCGGATACTATAACACTTGACACCTGTATCTCTTTGCATATTCATGGATATCACTTTTACGGGGACTTGATTATTATATTATTACCATATACTTGGTACTCCTGAACTCCTGTACTCCTGAACTCTTGTATACTTGAACCCCTGAAATAGGGAGGCTCCGACATTACTCCTGATACTATACTTCTGTTGATCCCCGTAATAGAATAACCATGAATATAGGATTACTATGAATACTCTGTGGACATTATTATCGGACAAATTATAATAATTAGACAACTTACACCGGGATGGGGAAACTAATGAGTACCGATATAGTTTCCATGTTTATGATGGTGTTATAGTGTCGCGCGGCTATATACTTTGATTCGACCTAGAGGCCACCAGGCGTTTCCGTGGGGTGTACTGGCATCCCTACTCCCTTACCTGCCGGATGTACCATAAGCCCCTGGGCCTATTCCTGTAGGAGCGGTGACATCCTATTCCTGTTCGGGCGTACAACAAGTCCTGGTACCTAGCGGTACATTCCGGCTCAGCACCGGATACTCCTTGACCGTTGTCCCGGGCATGTATGGGACCCATTCTAAGCATGGTTCGTCGATCCCCATCAGTTTCCAATAACTTACTCCTCGTCTGTATGCTGAGGTATGTGTTGGCCCAAGGTTACAATCAACCCATGTTTAGTGTATTTTGATGATTACAAAACATATTAGTTATTTGTACTAATATCATTTGTTGTTTAAAGTGTGTTTCAGGTTTATTATCATACTAGAAGTACTCTCACTCATATACAAAGATTTTTGACTCAAATACAAGCTATTGGATTCAAGACAAGTCAAATTGGGCTCAAAGTGCAATATTGAAGATCAAGTGAAGATTGCCCATGTTGAAGTCTTGAAGATCTAGAAGCTTGTAAGTGTAGTTTTTGTTAAAGATAGGATATGTAAATTTTGGCTCTAGGATTTGCACACACATTTGTTTTGTATGTTTCTATGTTTTCAAAATATTTATTTCTAGGTTTATGCCTTAGTTTATACATACATGTACCCAAAGCCTTATATCTTCAAAACTTGTTTAAATACATGTATATAAACTATTTTCAGCATAACACTTAGCTTAAGATTTTTAAAGGAATTTTTACAAATTTTTCTAACTCAAAAATCTGCCCAGAAAACTGTTTTCCAGGCAGACCGGTCGACCGACCCTAAATATCAGTCGACCGGCTGCTGTGGCCAGACATGCACGAGGCTGTGCATGTCTGCCGGTCGACCGACCCTAAATATCGGTCGACTGATTTTTGTGGTCTGCTCTCTGTATCTTTCGGTCGACTGGGTCGGTCGACCGATAGAAGGAAACTGTGTTTCCTTCTGTGAGATCGGTCGACTGGCAGTCGACCGGAGCCTCAACGGCTCTTTTGCCAGCAGAGCACCGGTCGACCGGCAGTCGACCGGTAAGCCTGCAACAAGCCCAACGGCTCTTTCCTCTTTGGGCATTTCTGAAAAACTGTTTTTGGGTTTCTCTTTAACAGAGTTTTTAGGAGTTGTTGGGGTGCTTTTGCAGAAGATTTTAGCAGGAAAAATCAGGGTTTTAACCTATTCTCTCCCTATAAATAGTGGGGAATAGGCCTTAGTTATATACCCCAAGAAAAATACAAGTTTTCATTGCTTTTCAAGAGAAAGAGAAAAATAGTTTAAAGCTTTCATTTCCATTCTTTTAAGTTTGATTTTCAGTTGTTGTTTGATTCTTAATATCACTCTACAACTGAAGCTTTTCTCACAAACACTTCATTGAGCCAAAAATTTCATATTCTTTCTATAGGTGAAGTTGTAAAAGTGTGAGAGTGTTTGTAAAAGAGAAAGAGTGTTGTGGTCTAGTTGAGATCACCAATTTGTAATTCTTTGTTCTTGTGGAGACAAGTTCCTAAGGGGAATTTCTTTGTAAGGTGAAGCTACGGGCTTGAGGTCTTTGGAGGCCTAACTTGTACGGGATCCTAAGGGGATAGTGGAAACCCTTCACGGAGGTGAAGGCGGGGACTAGAGCTACGGGCTCGAACCTCGAAACAAATCACTTTGTTTGCGATTGGCTTGGCGTTCCTCTTGCTTAATTTCTTGCTTCAATTACTTCCAATTTATTGCTTGTGAACTAACTTTTATTTGTGCTATCCTTACTTGTTTATTTTACTTGCCTTCAATATTTCTTGCTACAATACTTGTGTGCATTTCATCATCGCATTTCATACTTGGAATTGTTCGATCACACCTCAATACAACACGATTGCATTGCGCACCTCTAACCCATTTTAAGGGGAATTGGGAGGCAAGTGTTCAGAACCTCGCAAGGGGTATTCGGCACTTAGTTGTGTTTTTGAGAGATCGTTGCATCACTCATCTCATCAAGTTTAAAAAGAGCATTAGATTAGCAATTACACCTATTCACCCCCCTCTAGGTGTATTTCAGTATGTGGGATGGGACACATACCGATGTATACAAATCAGATGAGTCTTAATAATTAATAATAACATGCTCCTGATATATGACTAGCTATACTCTTGGTTTATACTGCTCACCACTTAGACATGTGCTACCTTGTAGGATTACTTAATTGCTTTCATACTGTTTCGTTATTATATTGTGAAGGCAAAGTCAGGTTATATAAACTCAGATTACAGTGGCGTGATGTACAGGGTATATATATGAGGGTTTCCTTATTTAGATTATTCCTTCGACGTTCTAGCCTCACAGATCGGTAATGTGGGCTTATATAACTGATTTTTTGTAGATACTTTATTTACTGTCTCATTTCATGTACATATGTGCTTATATTCACGATGCACCTTTCCTGTACACTTATGCCTGATATGCACGCCACCTGGCTTTATTATATGTACTCGCTGGGGTTGCTAACAACCCTGAATTCTTATGTCTAGATCCTATAGTCTGGACCGTGGCGGCCTTGCTGTACTTGATCAGAGTGGCGCAGCGGGAGCGTGGATTAGCAGTTGCCCATCCGGACTCTCCTTCTTCCAGCCTCTCCTTGATCGGCTCGCGAGATTCTCATCTTGCTACTCGTGAGTACTTTCCAGTATTTCATATTGTACATCCTTCTTTTGTGCTTCTTAGTGATCATATATTCTTGAGATATTATATCATGCCTTGTGATAACTGTGTACTGGTGTTATTATTGCTGGATTGTATATTACCACTGTGCTTCCGTACTCTGATTCCTGCATGTACTGATACTTGCGTATATACGTGAGGATGTTTCCGACCTGCGTATATACGTCGCAGTAACGTCTCCGTACCCGCGGGATTGGGGCGTTACATCATCTTTGAATAAGTTTCTTTGGTTTGCTCTTTTCATATTACATGAAGATATATCATTTGGAATTGATCTACAATCAAAAAAATAACAAAGAAATTCCATAACATGTTAGAGAAAAATAAAAACAAAAATGAAACCTAGCTAGGAGGTATTGAACATGTAGGAAGAGAGCAAAATAAATAGAACTTGACTGGAATTTTACTTCTTCTTCTTTTATTTTTTTTTTGAGAACATAGGATGAAGGAGCAAAACTCCAGCCATAGAATATATGTATATAAGGCAGTAAGGTTCATAGAAAGCTCTAAATTGATCCCTTGGTCCAAACAACTTTCCAAAATGATCAAGGGATCTATCTGTCTATTATTTCAAGGTTCTAAATTCTGACATGATTTTTTTTCAAAATTTAAATGTTCTACTATGATTTTTTTTATATGTTTATTTTAGGCAATTAACAGTTCATATGTGAATTTGGGTACCTTTTAACTAGAGGAACAGTTATTGATTTACATTGATTTTGTTCAATAATGTTATAAATAATATGTTAATATTTTCAATAATTTTAAAAAAATTGATAATAGTGATGGATGAGTCAATGGATTTATCTCAAATTTAATCAAACATAAAAAGTTCAAGATCAATTTTCTTTGGTTAGGTATGAGAAATTTAGCCTTTTTATATTTTGTTTATTTTTTATTTTGTATACAATTATTTTAAATGTTTTAGAAGTTATCTGTCTATTATTTAATAGCTTGAACTCTAATTAGTGAATAGATAGTTCTAATAAGAATATAAGATAAACATAGATATTTGGACGGAGATAGAGAAATAAAATAGAGAGAGAGGGGGGGGGGGGGGGGGGGGGGGGGGGTGTGGATGATTACAAACATGATGTTATTAATAGAAATGAGAAAAGAAATGCAAAAGAAATCGAAACTACCATACCCGTTCGATTCACAGAGAATAAATTTTGAAACTATATTTTCCGTTTAAGAAAATACTAAAGTACTAAAAAAACATATCTTATTTATTTATAGTATTTTGTTAAATTAGATTGTTGGTATTCCAGCTAAGGTCAAAAGTATCAAATAGAATCTTTTTAGAATATTCCTGCTAGTGTTTTTTATAGTAGTATAGATATATAAACTTCAAAATCTTTACTTATAAAAACTAGAAGGCAAACTCGTGGTCATTTTACTTAATATTATGGATTAGTTTCATGTGTTTTGCTGATAAAATTAAACTTTTATTTGTAAAATTTGATGGTAATGCTACTATTTTGCTTTTCTTACATACGTTATAACTTTGATTTGAGTCGACATTTAATAACCAAGTGAATTAGGCCCAGCCGCCCAGTTGACCCATTCAGGTATGAGTTTGCAATATTGACTTGTTTATTAAACAAGTCTGATGTAAGTCAATATAAATCCACCAAAATTTACCTCAGTCTGATTATGAACAGACACAACCCAATGGCCACACTTACTCTAAGCCTTGCTTGCACGTAGGGGTGGCAAGGGGTAAGGGTAAACCCATTTACCCTACCCATTAATCCTATATTTTTGGGTGAGGGTAAAAAGATACTTACCCATTGTCTAAACGGGTAGGATAAGAGTAACGCATACCCATTTATCTAAACGGGTATGGTAAGGGTAAGAATTTCTTGCCCGATTCAATATTTTTATCCGTATCTATATCTGAAGGTTGGGTGTGGATACGAATATGTTAAAAGAAATGTCCGCTCCGATGGCGCCCCTAGTCTTACTCGTTTACCCTATAAGACAAAAGAAAATTTTACTCGTTACCGTGTAGGCTATGGTAATTGTAATTTATAAATTACCCTATATGGTAAAGGTAAAAGATTGGGTGCTCAAAGTAAGGGTCAGGGTGAGACCCTTGTCCGTCTCTTACCCTACCCATTGCCCCCCCTACCTGCACGTCTTTAGTACATAGTAGCCCGACCTAAGATTGGGTGAGAACGGATCAGATCAGGTTGAAACAAGTTAGATTAGTCAAATTATATAATCAATGTAGCAAATTGAAGTTATAGGTAGGGAGGACTCAAAGACTATTTTTCTAATCTAAAAACCTTATACTCCACAAACACAAGTATTTTTCCATAAAAGCTATACACAGTATAAGTACATTTTCACATATAAAAATACCATTCATCATGGAACTTGGTTGATGTTCAACTCTATCCCCAACCTAAACTTTGGCCTGAGTTGGTATTTTTTCCAACCCAAGTACAAATGGGTTCGGGTTGGGCACTCCTACGCAACTCAAGTTCCAGACTTGTTCATGCCACCCAACCAGCAATGGTTACAAGCAAAACCTCTTTTATAACCGAAGTATATTCATCATCACGAAATGCCATGTTAATATGGAGCAAAGCAAACGGATAACTTTTTGAACAAAAGGAAAAGAATTATATTGAACACCTCAAATTGTTGTATAAACGCTGTCCCAAAAATACAGACAGAAAAGGGGGACATTAGTGTGTGTGTGTGTGTGTGTCGTTCGTTGTTAAACAACAGATAGAACTCAACATACAACAGGTAACAGAACAATGCATTGTACAAACTATTGTTACAACAAAACTGCCTCAACCTGAATGTGGAAAAGGGTGGTAACTCATTCTCAGGTGCACGAAACACAAGATATTACTGAAATTGGACCTGATAGGAAGAAGAGCGGTGTAGATTTATGAATAACGCTGAAAAGCCCAATTGCAGAGAGTACCAGACTACAGGACCGGGAAAAGGGTACTGATGGATCAGTGTGAGGATGCTCGGCAGGAAAGGCCGTTGAAGCTGTGAAATGCTCGCAGTTTGTGGCTAAGACGTGAGTAAACGCACTTGCGATTTGCATGTAAGATGTGAGGTCAGAGATGAAACTATTGTGCCCTTTAAGATGCATCCACATAGAGCACCGGAACCAGTCCGGCCATTTTCCCATCTCTCCCCGGCCTCTTTTTCTTCACCTGGGTCGGTATGAATACATGCAAAATTTAAACTATGCTGAAACGCTATCTGGTCCAGGGTTACACACAAGTGAAGGGGGAAATAAAGGGATGAACTTACATGGTACCAACCATCAACTTCATAGTCAATCTCAACCTCCTCTCCTGTATCCAAGCTCAACTGCAAGAAAGAAAACCCAGAATAAATCAATGCTTCACGTAGAAAAAGTTTGAATGACAGAAGAAAATAAATTAATGATATTGATCGGATACCATACAAAATAAATTAATGATCCACAACTAGATATTTTTCTTAAATATATGAAGTGAATTTTCAGAAACCTAGGAGTTCATCTATTCAAAAGTTGTGACCATACCTCATCGTCTCCTCCAGCAGTGAAGTCGTATAATGCTTTTCCTGAGTGGGGATTCGCAGCAGTTTGTCCTTCATCATCCTGTGAGCCGAAACTTCGAGATCCACGGCCTGCTGAAGGACTCTCAAATGACTCAAATCTCTGCAGAACAGATGAAGAGTATGGCGGAGGTTCTTCCCTGACCTGCACATATTCCGAAGTAGAAGTTTAGAACAACTAATTCAGTCAGAGCTCAATAGATTATGATGTACATCAACTAATGCTTATGCTCACCGGAGAACCTGGCGCCTCATACACTGATGATGGAGCACCATAAGATGTGTTGCTGAACCTGCTCGCAGCGGGGCCTAACTGGCTCTCCTGATTTGGCCAAGCACAGCTCTGTTAAAATCTTACTATAGATTGAAAATGCTGTTTGCCACCATTCAAGTGGAACTTCCACATACATGGTCAAGTGACAGTATACTGAAGGCTAGCAGATCAGTTATAGACAGCATGACGATATTTTGTCCTATGTTACCAACAAACTACATGAAGCATGCCCTCCTTATTTCCAATTTATTTGTTGCATACAACAGAGCATCATGTAACACTCAGACCACTGAAGAACATACCCCAAGATCGTACAGAATTTTGTTTGTGACAATGTTCAAGCTCGCTAAGATAACTTAGCATGAACACGGTTCACATTGAATAAATTAAAACTGATAAATCAATTTATATCGATTAGAAAATGCACTGAGAAAAGGAAGAGAAAATAAATGTTATCCAGCCCAGGATCTAACTGCTAATGATGCAACACAAGGCAAGCTCTAATTTGTAGGGCAACTTGCGCTGCATACTGGAAAGGAAATTCTTGTGAAGTTACCAATGATACCGGAAAAGAATTATAAATCACCGGTATAGAGGTGCATCAACAGCAACTTTTGCCTATTATCTTCTCCTAATCTTTAACTCCTGAATAAGCATGGCCTCTATGCTGCCAAAAACTAATAAGAACCTATGTGTGACATACAGTAAAAAGGAGAAGCGAGAAACTATATCTTCATATTCAACACTAATTTATGAATTTCCCATTTTAAAAGTAACTGAGATGATTATCTGAATACAAAAACTGTTGGCCCAAAGGCCTTCCACCCTAGTTTTGATGATGATTAACTCATGTAGTTATGTTTACTAATAATCTTATATTGTTTAAGTTTCAGATCATTAACCAAGATATTAGTTGGTGATTAGCTTCAACAAGGTGTTTAGAAGCTTATCATGGTGATTCCGGTGCCAAAGCTTAAAGATCATACCTTTGCACTCGGTGGATCGCGTTTGGGAGCAAGTCTTCTTGATGACTCAAAAACTTAGGTATCCTAGTTAGTTTAGTGTGTTTTAGATCCATTTGTAAAGCTTAGTATAGTTGATATGATCAAGTGCACACAACACACACGTTTTCATGTTTTGGATTTGGTTTTCTTGAATAGTTTATCAAAACAAGTTTAATTGATATATGTATAGTTGTTTCACTCTATACATGCATGCTTAACTTTTATCAAACTTGATTTTGAGCTTAACATCTCTTTGATAAAAATACAAGTTTTGATTTTTGATAAAATTGGCAAGACACAAAAATGAATTGATATGATTGATATATGTCTTGAAAATTTTTATCACATGTTTATGTTTCAATATAAAATGTTTAAAACAAGTTTTATAGAATTTTCAAAAAAAGATAAAAGATTTTTATAAAATATTTTTCCCAAATTTTCTGAACTTATTTTTGTGCTGACAGGCTGGTCGGTCGACCGGGACGGTCGACCGCACCAAGGGACGGTCGACCGCACCGGTCGACCGACGTGCACAGACTTGTGCACATCTGCAGCACAGTGGTCCGGTCGACCGGACGGTCGACCGCTGCAGAGAGTTCTGCTCTCTGTTAGTTTGGGTCGACCGGGCGGTCGACCGGTAGCTCCAACGGGTCAAAATATGACCGTTGGACGGTCGACTGGCCGGTCGACCGTTGCCTGTCAGAGCTGCCAGCTCAGCTCTAACGGCTAGTTTCTGTTTTGGCCTATATAAACCCCATCTCTTTGGGATTTTGGCTAAGGTTTTCAAGGAGAAAAATTTCAGACTTTCTCTAGTGTTTAAAAGAGTTTTAAAAGAGTTTTTAAGTCAAAAAGATTTCATCTTATTTGTTTTTGGGTTTTTGGAAAATCAAAGAAAGCTAGGGTTTTGGGAGATTGTTTTGTTTTTCGTTTTCTATCATTTACAAGTGATTTCCCAAGTAGATTTTCTTTGTTGCTGGTTTCCAAAAACACCTTGTTTTTCACACTTGAGCTATCACCTATCCTAATCTATTAGGATCTTATTTTTTGTGGAAAAAGAAAAAGGAAAGAGGTTTGTGGTTGAAAGAAACCACTTATTGTAAACCCTTGATTTCTTGGTTGCTCCCTCTTTGGTAGAGGTTGAGATTGTGTAATTGGGTTGTTGGTTTGGATCCCTCTTAGGTAGAGGTGAGTGTGTTGGTTGTGAGCCTCTTCGGTAGAGGTGGTTGTTGGATTGGTTGTTGTTTGGCTACGGGCCTACCCCTCGGTTGTGAGGTGGTTGTTTGAGAGAAGAGTTTGGTACTCCTAGTGTTGTAACAAATCCTCTTCGGTAGAGATTCCCTCGGTGGGAGATAGTGGATTGGAAATCCTACACGGTGGTGTAGGCGGGGATGTAGAGCAAGGTGCTCGAACCTCGTAACATATTTTGGTCTTTGCGATTGATCCATTGTCTCTCTAACTCTCACTCTCTTTACTTTGTGCAAGCATCATTTGATTCAAGCATCATTCTTTCATTGCATACATATCTTATACATTGCTTGTGTTGCCTTGCATCTTTTATATTGCAATTCACTCTTATATGCTTGGCTTGATTGTGTGTATCTCATATTGCTTGGATTTCTTGTGTGTGTGCGCCTAACTTATACTCATCCAACAAGAGCTTCACATAGCACCTCAACCCATTTAAAGGGGAATCAAGGGGAGTTAGTCCAGAGCCTCGCAAGGGAAATTCGGCTACACTTGTTGTATTGTATTAGTTTGTGCATAATTTGCATTAGCTTCCGTTTTTAGCGCACTTAGTTTTGCATTTAGATTGTGAGTTTTAGATTAGCACTAACACCTATTCACCCCCCCTCTACGTGTTTTTCAATTGGTATCAGAGCTAGTGCTCCTGATACTTAGGCTTAACATCCTAGGAGTGAGATCCATTTGCTTGCTAATCTATTATTTGCATTTGCGTGTTTGCACACATATAGTTTACCATGGCCTTCATGACCCCACCTATGTATGACCCTTCCAACATTCATGTTTGGAAGATTAGGATGACCGTTTATTTACAAACCCTAGGTCATAAAGTTTATCTTGCTATTACAAAGGAATCCTTCCTTAGTGATCGCAATCATATAGGGGCCAATGCACAAGCCCTAGAGGCCATTAGAAGCACTTTATCTAAAGATTATCTTTTATGTGTTTCTAACTTTGATTCCGCTTTTGTAGTGTGGAACAAATTGACAACCACCAACACCTCCAAGTTTCAAGTCCAAATCCAACAAGAAGAGGAATCTAGTGGAGAATCCGAACCACAACAATGCTATATGGTCCAAGGGAATGACTCCCTTGAGGTACACTCGGAAACTCAACTAGATAGTAATGATTGTGCTAGTTCTTCAAATGATTATGTTGATTCCCATGCTTTGAATGAAGAACTATCCATAGTTTGTGAAAAATTAATAGAAAACTATAAAGTTTTGAAAAAGAAGAGTCTAGGCATTAATAATGAAAATAAAAATTTGATTGCTAGACTTGATGTTGTTTTGCAAGAGAAAGAGGAGATTGCTAATGAGAGGGATTCATTAAAATCTCAACTTGATCTTGCACTTAAAGAAAATGAGTTTTTGAAAAATAAAAATGATTGCCATGTTCTTTTGAAGAAAAATGATAACTTGTCTTCAAAAGTTGATTTTATTTTAAAAGAGAATGTTGATTTGAAAAATAAAATTATTTCCATTTCAAATGATTTAGATGTGTGTTTAAAGAAAAATGTTGTTTTGAAAAATAAGATTGATGAACATGTTTGCCATGCTAGTGTAGCTTCTTCATCTAGTCTACCTAATGCATGTACCTCTTCTTCTAAGATTAATGATGATATTTGTATGTTAAAGAAGAGAGTAGATTGTTTGGGCTCCACTATGAGCAAATGTGCCATGAACCACACTCGCTTGGAAACCTTGGTTCGTAAGAAACAAGTTCCAACTTTTATGCATGCACACCCTCCACGGCATACACATGCTCCACACGGACACCATCAACACATGTATGCTCATGTGTACACATGTACACATTGTGGCCGAAAAGGCCATCTTGCTAAATTTTGTTATGATAGATTAAATGTTTCAAATTTAGCAAAGAAATTTGTTTGGGTTAGGGAAGGGACTACCCCCATGGACCCAACAAGATGTGGGTACCAAAGACCAACACTCCTATTATTTTTGATGTAGGTGTGGGCTCTCACTTGACGTGAGAGTGATGACACCTTGGAGTGGATGCGTTCCGGACTTAAAGGAAATCAATTGGATGCATCACTTTCAAGGGAAGATTTGGTGGAGATGACCACCATGTTTTGGAGACAAGGAGAGTTGCCTTCTAGGTTTGGTAACAATTCTTAACTCCTTATTATTGTTTACATGCTTTCATATTGATGTTTTATAGTATGTTATCATTGTCTTTGGATTAGTATGTAAATGCCATGATTATTAGATCATTGACACACGTATATAGTATTTGAGACACACATGCTTGCATGAATCCATACTTAGTGTTCTCACCTTTTGTTTAAGCTATAATGTACATCATGAATCTAATACATGTGAATTTACATAGTAATCATGTTTTAGTTTTCTCATGATGATTTTTTGTTGTTTTATGTTTTATGTGGTATAAACTAGTTTAGATGTAGATTTTATCAAAACTTGCATGTATACATGTACACATAGTGAGAACAAATTGACTTTTATATGTTTGCACTTCATGCTCATTTGTACCCACTATATGCACATGTATAAGCTAGTTTTGATGATTCCTTCATTTATACTTGCTATGCCTATTTTCATGTTTTTACTTCATGTATATGTATTTTGAATTCAAACCTAATAAATATACATGTATACCCATGAGTCTTTTGCCTTCATGCAAATACTTTTAATAGACTCGTTTACGGTTGGGATATGTATGTATATTGTTAAATTTGGATGAATCATACATATACCTAGAAGTTTGATAAAAGAATTTTTGATGAATCTTTGCTTGTTTTATATAGCAAAATAATATTCGTGTTTGTTTTGATACTTCATGTTTTGAATATATGTTTAGATGTTAGTTTTCATTAAGACTAGGATTTATATTTGTACATATGATGGGCTACAAACAAATCTATATATGTTTGGGATTGAATGCTTGTTTGTTCCCATTAGATGTGCTACTATAGTCTAGTTTTGATGATTCATACATTTTAAACTTGTATTCCATTTTTGGTATTTGTTTTTATGATTATGAGTTTTCATTTCATGTATATGTGTATTTTGCCAAACTTGAAGATATACATGTATACCCCTTGAGTCATTTGCCTTTCATGCAAATATCTATTATGGACTCAAAGTGTGTTTAAGGGATATGTATGTATACTTCTTGTGTTGACAAATCATACATATACCTTGAAAAGAATTGGTATCAAATTGTTTTAATGAAAAGCTAAATTTTCATACTTTTCATGCTTTTCATGTTTTCCTTGAATTGGTATTTAAACTTCATGTATATGTTTACCTTGTCCAAACCATTAGATATACATGAATATCCTTTTTTTGAGCCACGTGCCTTCATGCATATATCCTTGTGGACTCGTTTGTATTTTGGATATGTATGTATACTTTGGTTTGTATTAGACATACATATGCCTTGAAGATAAATAATATTAATTTTTAGTTTTCTTGTTTAAAGGAATAATTGAACTTAATTGAACAAATTTTCATGATTGTGATCTCCATACTTGACTTGTACACTCACATTTATTATTTGCTCATGTTTTTGTTTTCATGAGACATTTTTATGCTTAATTGGATTAGAGTGTTGATTATCATGTGGATTTCATTTTTATGAAAAATGATTTGTATTATTCCTTGCTTGAAGGATTTCGTACTAATTAACAAAATTTTTCATTTTAACTAGTTCATATTCTTCGTTATAATATGAGATATACACTTGACCCTATTCTTTCAATTGGTATCATTGAACACTTTCAATTGGTATCAATTTTTGATCTTTTTGTATACTCATATATGTTTTGTATATGTATGCTTACTCTTTCAAGAATATCAATGTCAATTGGTATCTAATTTTCATACGTATATATACTTGTTTATGCTAAGCTTGGAAAAATTTTCTATTGTTTGATTTGTTTTCAATTGGTATCTTAACAAGCTTATGCATATGTTAGTTGGTATTTCATAAAGGGGGAGAAAATTTGATGTTGTCTTTCAATTGGTATTTGATTTCCACTCCCTTGCTTTATGTTAAAATATAGTTTCAAATTGGTATCATATGTTTAAAAGAACACATTTCTCTTAATGATATCAAGATGTTTATGTTAAATGTTTTAAATTGGTATCTCAAAATTTTGTTTAAGAAAAACATATTTATTTTACATTGCCTATATGTGTATAAATTCATGTTGAGTGTATCTTGTATTGAAGAGCTTGACAACTCTTCCTTATGTGGTACACGTGTGTAGGGGGAGCTTCACATCTCCTTTTATGCATTACATATTTTGTGTTATGTGAATTAGGGCGTGTCTTCCTTTCTTCATGTAACTCATATGTGTAGGGAAGCTAACTTAGCGTCTTCCTCTTCATGAATGTATATAGCATATAACATTTATTAATCTTTGTTTATCTTCATTTGGTATCAAGATGCTTCATTGACATATTTTTAATGGATATCATGTTTGTAGTCACCCCTTATTGACTTTGTTTTTGTTTTAAACAAAAAGGGGGAGACCATTATTTGCATTGTTTTGATTGACACAAAAAGGGGGAGAAAAATTTTTACCCCTCATTTTATTTATAGTTTTTGAATGTTTACCCCTTTGTTGATGATTGACAAAAAGGGGGAGAATTATTTGTGAGTTTTATATATATGCATAGTTATGTTTTTGCATATATTAAGTTTAATATAGTTTAATGTATGTTTATTGGTATCTAGAGCATGCTTTGCTTTAAATATTTCATTGGTATCTAGAACCTTTATTGTTTATGCATATTTGTGCATTCATGTTTTTAAGAGCCTTCATTGCATATTATTATGTTTATTTGGCTATGCATGAGTTAAGGGGGAGCTTCCTTGAAGCTTTACTTTAATCCATGCATATATAACTCCATGAGTTTTATCATCATCAAAAAGGGGGAGATTGTTGGCCCAAAGGCCTTCCACCCTAGTTTTGATGATGATTAACTCATGTAGTTATGTTTACTAATAATCTTGTATTGTTTAAGTTTCAGATCATTAACCAAGATATTAGTTGGTGATTAGCTTCAACAAGGTGTTTAGAAGCTTATCATGGTGATTCCGGTGCCAAAACTTAAAGATCATACCTTTGCACTCGGTGGATCGCGTTTGGGAGCAAGTCTTCTTGATGACTCAAAGACTTAGGTATCCTAATTAGTTTAGTGTGTTTTAGATCCATTTGTAAAGCTTAGTATAGTTGATATGCTCAAGTGCACACAACACACACGTTTTCATGTTTTGGATTTGGTTTTCTTGAATAGTTTATCAAAACAAGTTTAATTGATATATGTATAGTTGTTTCACTCTATACATGCATGCTTAACTTTTATCAAACTTGATTTTGAGCTTAACATCTCTTTGATAAAAATATAAGTTTTAGTTTTTGATAAAATTGGCAAGACACAAAAATGAATTGATATGATTGATATATGTCTTGAAAATTTTTATCACATGTTTATGTTTCAATATAAAATGTTAAAACAAGTTTTATAGAATTTTCAGAAAAAGATAAAAGATTTTTATAAAATATTTTTCCCAAATTTTCTGAACTTATTTTTGTGCTGACAGGCTGGTCGGTCGACCGGGACGGTCGACCGCACCAAGGGACGGTCGACCGCACCGGTCGACCGACGTGCACAGACTTGTGCACGTCTGCAGCACAGTGGTCCCGGTCGACCGGACGGTCGACCGCTGCAGAGAGTTCTGCTCTCTGTTAGTTTGGGTCGACCGGGCGGTCGACCGGTAGCTCCAACGGGTCAAAATATGACCGTTGGACGGTCGACCGGCCGGTCGACCGTTGCCTGTCAGAGCTGCCAGCTCAGCTCTAACGGCTAGTTTCTGTTTTGGCCTATATAAACCCCATCTCTTTGGGATTTTGGCTAAGGTTTTCAAGGAGAAAAATTTCAGACTTTCTCTAGTGTTTAAAAGAGTTTTAAAAGAGTTTTTAAGTCAAAAAGATTTCATCTTATTTGTTTTTGGGTTTTTGGAAAATCAAAGAAAGCTAGGGTTTTGGGAGATTGTTTTGTTTTTCGTTTTCTATCATTTACAAGTGATTTCCCAAGTAGATTTTCTTTGTTGCTGGTTTCCAAAAACACCTTGTTTTCCACACTTGAGCTATCACCTATCCTAATCTATTAGGATCTTGTTTTTTGTGGAAAAAGAAAAAGGAAAGAGGTTTGTGCTTGAAAGAAACCACTTATTGTAAACCCTTGATTTCTTGGTTGCTCCCTCTTTGGTAGAGGTTGAGATTGTGTAATTGGGTTGTTGGTTTGGATCCCTCTTAGGTAGAGGTGAGTGTGTTGGTTGTGAGCCTCTTCGGTAGAGGTGGTTGTTGGATTGGTTGTTGTTTGGCTACGGGCCTACCCCTCGGTTGTGAGGTGGTTGTTTGAGAGAGGAGTTTGGTACTCCTAGTGTTGTAACAATTCCTCTTCGGTAGAGGTTCCCTCGGTGGGAGATAGTGGATTGGAAATCCTACACGATGGTGTAGGCGGGGATGTAGAGCAAGGTGCTCGAACCTCGTAACATATCTTGGTCTTTGCGATTGATCCATTGTCTCTCTAACTCTCACTCTCTTTACTTTGTGCAAGCATCATTTGATTCAAGCATCATTCTTTCATTGCATACATATCTTATACATTGCTTGTGTTGCCTTGCATCTTTTATATTGCAATTCACTCTTATATGCTTGGCTTGATTGTGTGTATCTCATATTGCTTGGATTGCTTGTGTGTGTGTGCGCCTAACTTATACTCATCCAAAAAGAGCTTCACATAGCACCTCAACCCATTTAAAGGGGAATCAAGGGGAGTTAGTTCAGAGCCTCGCAAGGGGAATTCGGCTACACTTGTTGTATTGTATTAGTTTGTGCATAATTTGCATTAGCTTCCGTTTTTAGCGCACTTAGTTTTGCATTTAGATTGTGAGTTTTAGATTAGCACTAACACCTATTCACCCCCCCCCCCCCTCTAGGTGTTTTCAAAAACATCATTAAGTTGTGTGAAGATATGTTTTATATTTTAATGATTTAATCCTTGTCAAATAGGAAACTATATTTAATTAGCGCATACGGTTTTATAGAAAAAGAGAGATTGATCCCATAATATGCAAAGAGGATGTCTTTGGATACCCAATCCTGTATCTAAACATGATAAAGAGGTTTCTGCCAGCATAACTAGTATGGAAAGAACGATACATTCATGTGATAGGACAGACTTGAAAAAGGTAGAATGGTATTCAATGAAGTTTAGGACCAAATACCGGTTGTTGTGAAGCCCCATAGCCCGAGGGACGTGAACTGAACAATGAGGGTAGTTCATACCACCAAAATGGGATGATATGGAGGATTCAATTGAGCCAGTTTGACTCCGGTGATGATGCCCCTGATGATCCTGCATCATCTTCCTGAAACAAAGAACATGAGTAACCATTCAACTCGCATTTCAAGTTCACCCATCACTAAGCAGTGATGGCTGAAAGGTTAATAATAACTGAACCTCAGCTTCATAAGTTTCTAGTAGCGTCTTAGCCCACATATCATCATATGTAACTGATGGCCTAGAGGTTACATGCTCCTCATCAACATCTGGAGCATCAGTTCCAGCACCAGCAAGAAATTCATTCACCTAGCACGAAGTAGAAACAATTATCTCAAAAAAAGTAGAAACAAGAAAAAGCTTTTGCTGAGTCGTACAAGGCACAACAAATTGGTGAACACATGGAAAGAATGTGCAACACGCACACACATCATATGAGATTAAAATATAAGGATCGCTAAAATGAGAGCAATTTTTTACAGTGATAGAAACTCTAAATCATGCTGTCACATAAGCTCCCTCGCTATCTGTATGCATGTGAAATAATTGGCATGTTTTTATTAGAAATAATAGGAGATCCAACTGACACCAGCAAAGGGGTTGTTCAATGTAAGAATTAGGAGAAAATTATGAAAGCTTCATAATGCTTACTCTTAATGGTTAATTATAAAAAAGAAAATTTTTTCGAGATTAATAAATGTCTAAGAAGCTTTGTTTAGATATCTCACTCTATTCATCGCCGGAGCATTGCTTTCCCAAGCACCATCGTCTAGTCCTGCTGCCCATGCCATTGCTAAGTCAGGGTCAATGGAGCCCAGTTCTTTATGAGTTTCTTTAGATTCATATACGAGGTCAGATATTCCAGTTGCAACAGCTGGATCATTTAGACCAGAAGTAGCACTAATGTTGTGTCGATTTCTATAGATGTCAATGAGTTTGGCACTGTCCAGAAACAAGAAAGTGGAGATCAGCAACAATCATGAAGAAATCGACCATGAAGCGTATGTATGTATGTATGTAGGATCAGAAACAATTATGAATAAATAGACCATAGACCATGAAGTCATTATGTATGCATGTATGTATGGATGCATATACCTCAAATGGACACCAATGAACGCACACAAACTGAAGCCACAGTAATTGGAAGAAAGTTTTGAGATGAGCCAGAATGACCATGCAAGAATCTAACCTGATAGGCCCTAAAGGCAGATATTTTGCCCTCGGAACAAAACAGAACAGAGAAACTAAATCAAGAAGCCTTTCATGAGTCTCGTAAAGTTTCTTCAGTTCTTCATCTGTCCACTCTTGCTTACTGTTATCATGATTGCGCATATCTCTGCATATATCCATGGAAAAAAAAAATAAAAAACAAAGGGATAATTGAAAATACAATTAGGGATAAGGACATATGTCACTACTGCTCACTTGATGAGATCATCTTGTGTTCTGTACATATCATCAAGGACCTTCAGCATAGGACTTATCAAAGAACCAAGACCAGTACCACTAGCACCTTGATCTTCACCATTACTAAACTTAATTTCTGAAAACTGAGACTGCACTCCACCTTGGGCTAAAGCATGTAAAAATTCATATATCTGTAGCCTATAAGGCTCACCAGACCTAATTGCTATAGTCATAAGGGCTTGGACAGCGACTATTCGAACCTGAGGAAGTAATAGTTCAAAAAAGAAAAAAGAGCACAAACTAAATATATTTGATAATATTTAATTTGAGTTGCAGGAAGAGGTCCAAAGACGTAAACTTCATCATGAATGTTACCTCCCAGCTTCCACTGAATGCAGACCTTTGAAGCCGTGTCAATGCACCAGCAAGAGTAGGATTCCTAGAACTTGCAGCAGCTACCATTTTATCTGCATCTAACATCATAAGTGCCGTACCAGGAGGTGTTGCAGATTCCCAAGCATATTCAGATGCAGCATAATTTGCATTTTCTCCAAGGAACCACACCTAAAAAATTTACGCAAATAACTTCACGTGTGTGATCTTATTTATAATTCGCTCCGTTCATTCAAGGTATATATGTATCAAAGGCTGAGTTATATTTTTACTGAAAAATAAAAGTAAATCTGTAATCATACTTACAGCAGCCTGCACTAATCTTGTAATGCCAGAGCAGATTTTTGATCTGATGCAGAGACCCTATCAACAGATGTCAGACCTGACATGGATCCAGGTTGGGGAGGAGGTAAATCGAGGACTATCGTGACTGCCTCCAGAGCTGTGTGCTTCCCATCAGGTCCAGCTCCGACAAGGCATGTCTAGGAGAGAAAAATTAGCACTTCCATATGAGAATTGCATTATGATGCTCCTTAAGCAAATAATATTAAGCTTTACATAAAAGTGCTCCAGACAAATCTACGTAATTGTTGTTAGATATAATAGGTAATTACTGTCTTTTATCACCCCATTTCCTCTGGTGGCAAAGAAATTGAATTCAATTACGAGTGATAATTTAGACCTTTTGCCTCACTCACTTTCACCCACTATTTACTATTCCACCTTTAAAGCTAGTCAATCTCTCATGGATCAATTCTTTCATTAAACTATTCCACAGAAGAGAAAAACTCATGTATACTCAAATCTCACAGCCTAGGATCAAGAAACTCACTGCTTGCTAAGTTTATCACCGAAGACTAACATTAATAACCTTTTGATATGTATACTGAGCTCTTCAGCATAAACAATAGGTTGTCAGAAAGCCATTTTGTGACTAGCTCCAAGCCCACCCCGTCTTCATAAGGAAAAAGCTTAGATGATGATGACAATGATTGTGAGGACACAAAGAATCTATCACCTACTTTTTTCTATTACCAAAGAAATAACTGAAGCGCTGGCTTACTTTGCACGTTATTGTCATGCGTGAGAAGAACACATCAAAGAATCTTGAACATGTGAAAGAATATTCCACAGACATGTTATCAAAAAAGAATATTCCACAGACTTGATTGGAGGAGATGGATTAATTTAAGATAAAATTTAATAATAAAATACAAGCAAGAAAGCTTCAATATGAACTCACTTTCCATAAAAGTTGCAACACATCAGCATCAATCTTTCCAGGGACCTTGGTAGCAAAAATTCTTGCAATTTCAAGTAGTGTGACTGCCATAGCTGGAGTGGCCTGGATAAGCGAAAATGGAAATAAGAAAAAGAGGTATAAAGATATTCACAACCATTTATGTACAAAAACAAATGTAATATGGGTGGTGGTGGTGGTGGGTGTGTGAGTGGTGGTGGTGGTGGTGGTTGGGGGGGGGGGGGGGGGGGGTGTGAGACAAAAATCTTTGTCTCACACAATGTCCATTACCCTAAAAGAATGCTGTCTCCATAACCCATAGTAATCATTTTTCATCTTTTAGCTGGGGTATTATTTCATAAATGAGGTTCTAAAAAAACAACGAACCAATTAGTCTTGCTGTGATAGAAATAAATCTCTATCTCATACAGTAAAGTTATATCCATTACCCAAAAAGATGGTAGTCATTTTTTTCTCTTTCTTTCTTTTTCCTCTTTTAGCAGCTGTATCATTTCAAAAACCAGGGTTAAGAAAACCAATGATCCAATCACTATTTCATTTTTGAAACACATTGAAATTACTAACATGATTATTCAAGTATCATTGGAACATCTTAATCTTTAAAATGATAACATGAAAAGTTACTAGTATGTGATAGTATCAAAGGCATCTCTAGCAAATTACTCTCTGAAATTTTTGGTATATGTGAAATGGAGTATCCCAGAATTACGTCCGGGGTATCCAATATATCTCAGATATGTGAATTTATGATTTAGTTTAGGATACATGAAAAGATGTACCCAACACGCATCGGAAGAAGTACTAGAGCATTCAAGCATCCCAATAAGTATCAGACACAAATAACCACTCCTCCTTTGAAGTATTAGTACTTCATAGAAAACTTATCAACATCACGCATCCAGATACAAAAGATTCATCTACCAAGTTCCTTGTCTAACTGAAAAAACTAGATAAATGAAAGGCTAACACATTAAAAAAGCAAAATTATTATTAAGAAACCTAAAACAGTATCAAGAACAATCCTGAGGCAGGATGTTTTCTAATACCTCTCAGACTCTTAATCTCATCAGCATAAAAATTATGCTTTTATTATGCATTTATTGATCTTTAAAAGGAAAACAAAATTGAAATGGAAGAACTGCACGGAACAAATTAATGAAGATTAACCAATGATATCTGACTGAGTGCGATGACTTGAAACTTATTTATAACATTTTATTTTTGTAAGTTACAAAATTCCGCCAAGCTGAAATGTTAGTTGTGACTTAAATAACAAGACACCTGCAGTTATCACGAGCAGTTTTGCACACAAAGAAGATTCACAAAGGAAATACCTTGAACCGAGCATGTAAAGTAAGATATCATTCAACAATGATGATGGCCAAGCTGGATCAGACAGTTCAGAAGCAATGATAGCTCCCAGTTCTTCAAAAGATTCGTGTGGGTTTTGCATCCAGATCAAAGCTTTTATTACCATTCCCCGAACATAAACACATTCACATGCCACAGTTGTTCTCACTACTTCCATTAGTGACGCTAATAAACTTGCAATTGTATCCTTGCCGCCTGTCCCATTTGACAGTGGCAAAGCCTTTCGGGAGGCTGCAGGAAAAAAATTAGAGGAAAAGAAAAGGAAGAAGAATACTAGTTACAGTAATGGATATACAAATTCTTACTTGTACAATTGAATCCATGAGTGGCAATCAAAATAATGGAAGATAGGACAAACGACATGAGTTATTTCAGTAAAAAGAAAGCATACTATGAGTGAAAGGCCTATGGTAGTGATCATCCAAACTTGACATTTTCCATGTTGTGTCACGCCCTGAGGGAGCACTTCCCAGAGGGTCACCCATCGTAGTACTACTCCCACCCAAGCACGTTAGCTGCAAAGTTTTCCTATGGTTCCTCCCTCAAAAATATTAGCTACGAAATATTTTTAGCTGGAACTATTATGTACCAGAACTTAGGGTGTAAGATAAACTAAATCCTAGATAGCATTTCCTAAAGGGGGGAACCATGGAAAAAGCTAAGTGGTTAAGCATGCTCAGAAAAGAGTACTACCAAAATGGCAACCCTCTGGGAACTCCTCGCCCGGGAGTTGCAAACGAAATCAGAACCTACACTAGCAGCAAATATAAAAGCCCAAGTGCCAGGCAGACCTAAATGCCACATCACAAGTGTGATGAGAGCCGCCTTGATCCTGACACTGCCTGGTCATTTGTTCTGTCGGGCGACGATGCCGGTTTAATCATTAACTGGGGAAGTCTATCACACTTCAAGTTCTGGGATATAATAGTTACAATGATCATAGCTAGCATTTTTTGGAGAGAACCAATGGAGAAACTTTGGATTTTAGCCTGCTCATGCCAAAATAGTACCAATATGGGTGACACTCAGGGCAACCCTTGCCTAGGGAATCACATTGTGTCTAGAAGCTTGAGTACGGGTAATCTTCTACTAATAATTTATCTCACACAAGGCATCATAAATAACAAAAAAAATGGCAACAAGGTCTTTGTTCTGTTGTTGTAGTTGTAGTTGTAGTTATTGTTGTTGTTGTGTATGGTGTCCAACAGCTAATAAAAAACTAACGAAACCCCAAGTAGATGGGATAAGGCTTCTTAGTTAAGGGTTATAATTTGTGTTTAGGATACAACAACAACAACAACTAAGCCATTTGTCCCAAGTATTTGGGGTAGGCTACATGAACCAAAAGAGAATTACGCCGGATCGGGCACATGGATCAGCTTTCTCCACTCATTCCTATCGAGCAATATGCCTTCACTAAGACCTTTAGCCTCCATATCTTGTCGTATTACCACCATTCATGTTTTCTTCGATCTCCCCTGCGCTCTTTTAACTTGCCCTAAATTGATATGCTCTACTCGCCAGACTGGCGCATCTGTAAGTCTACGTCGCATATGACCAAACCATCGTAGGTGATTTTCTCTCATCTTCACTTCTATAGAGGCTACACCTATCTTAGTACGAATATCTTCATTTCTCACCTTATCTCTCCCCGTGTTATCATACATCCAACGAAGCATGCGCATCTCTGCTACACTCATCTTGTGGGCATGATGTCTCTTTATAGCCCAACATTCTATGTCATATAACAAAACTGGCCTAATAGCAGTTCGATAAAACTTTCCCTTCAGTCATAACGGAATGTTACGATCACATAAAACTCCTGTTGCGCTCATCCATTTCAACCAACCGGCTTGGATCCTATGGTTGACATCATTATCGACCTCCCCATCCTTTTGGATAATAGAACCCAAGTACTTAAAATGACTGCTCATCGGTATTTCTTATTCATCTAGTCTCACAATACTATAATTTCGGATTCCCTATTTACTGAATTTACACTCCCTATACTTTATTTTGGCCCTACTTAATCTAAAACCTCGAGATTTTAGAGTTTACCTCCATAACTCCAATTGGCATTTACCCAGCTCTCGTCTCATCGACTAGGACAATATCATTAGCAAATAGCATGTGAAGGTTCACCTAGAGAGGGGGTGAATAGGTGATGGCTAATCTAATGGTCACTTAATGCCAAATAATGCAAATAATGCGGAAGCAAAAAGCAATTATGACATAATTAAAACTTTTACACTAAACACTATGTATAACACAAGAGTGTTGCCGAATTCCCCGTGAAGGGCTCTGGACAAACTCCTCTAGATTCCCCTTGAATGGGTTGAGGTGCCGCGTTGGCTCTCTGGTTGAATACAAGTGTTAGCAACAATCCCAAGCAAGTATATCAATATGAGCACAAATGAATATCTAGCATATAAAGATGAGCACAATAAAAGTATGCAAGATATAAAAGAGACAAAGAGAGAGAGAGAGAGTGATCAATCGCAAACACAAGGGTATGTTTCGAGGTTCGAGCACACTTGCTCTACATCCCCGCCTTCGACACACGAAGGATTTCCACTATTCAAGATCCCAATGGATCGCTCCCGGTGCCGCAACACCTACAAGCCCTCGGACTCCCTAGTCCCGTACACACGCAAGCCCACCGGCTCGCCGAGGCCGCACCTCAAACAACAAGAGTTCGCACCCGAACCCTAAACAACCACGAGCACACTTGCCCGTCTCCTCAAAGAACAAATGAAGTCTTTGGTGATCATAATACTTTGATCACCTAAAAACAATCTCACAACAACACACCTATAGGATGAATAATCAATGGATAGCTCAAGTGTGGTGTGAGAAAAACAAGGATGAGAGTGGTAGAGGAAAACTCAAAGAATCACTTTAAACACTCTTGATAAATTCTTTCCTTTTGATTGGAAGTATTAGCACTCAAATTTGTGGAGAAAACTCTTTTAATGAAGTGGGAAAAAACTGGCTCAAAGCTCTCCTAAAATCTTTTATCAAAACAATGACCAAACCCCCAAATTTATAGGCCAGAAAAATATAGCCGTTGGGGTCTGTCAGAGCTGTCGGTCGACCCGTGCGGTCGACCGCCAACGGTCAGAAATCCGACCGTTGGAGCCACGGTCGACCGCTTGGGTCGACCGACCCACTGGAGCTGAGAGTCTACCTCTCTGTTGGTCGACCCGTACGGTCGGCCGAACTTTCCAGAGAGCAGAGCTCTCTGGAGCGGTCGACCGGCACGGTCGGCCGTTCTCCAGTGCACAAAGGCGTGCACATCTGTGCACGTCGGTCGACCGGTCCGGTCGGCTGACTCCAAGATTAGTCGACTTATAAAGGCTACTAGTCGACTTATCCGAAGCCTGAAACAGTTTTCTGGGATTTAAAACATGGTCTTTTTGGCTTAAATAAGATCCCATAAAATACATAAAAATCTACAAAAATAGTTTAACCAATATACTTTGATAATCAAACATGCTTGCACAAAATCAAGGCATGTTATAAAAGATTGGACTATTTTTGTAACTTGAAAATATTTGGCTCATGATAAAAACTGTTTTTCCAAAACAATATTTTCCAAAATATATTTTCCAAATCTTCATCAAATACAAAAACAAGATATACTTTTAAGGCATAGTGTGTATGGATATGATACACTACATAATCATAATGAAATATCTATGTTTTTGTCATAAAGCTCTAAACTTGGTTTTGGTTAAAAGATAAGTACATGAGAAACACCAAAAATCAAAATAGTATTTTCTAAACTAGAAAATCTTTTGTAAAACAAAACTATCAAGAGTGTGTGTGTGATATATACTTGAGCAATCCACCAACTATCTATCCTTTACATTTTTAACTAAAACAAAAACAAAATCTTATACTTAGACACAAGTCTTCATTTTCTTGAAGTCTTCACTTGAAGGCTTCTCATCTTCTTGACTTGGTCCAAGCTTGATCTAAAAGCTCCTTGGATCACACCGTGTTAGCTTCAAATCTTGACATTTTATCCTTTATTGAGCTATGCACCTACTAAGATCTTGATAATGAATCTGTCACTAATTAAACACAAGATCATTAGTAAACATAACTTCATGAGTTGATCATCATCAAAACTAGGGTGATAGGCCTTTGGGCCAACAATCTCCCCCTTTTTGATGATGACAAAACTCATGAAGTTATATATGCATGGATTAAAGTAAAGCTTCAAAGAAGCTCCCCCTTAACTCATGCATAGACATAAATAATGATATATGACAATGAGGCACATGAGTATGTATGCAAGTATGGAGATAAAATATGCAACAAGCATAAATCAAAATCTTTTTCTCCTATTTGCAATACAAAAATATATATGCATAAACATAAATCTTACTTAACCATGCATATAAACTCAAAATCTTTCTCCCCCTTTTTGTCAATCATTAACAAAGGGGTCAAAGTAAAATCAAATCAAAACAAATTTTTCTCCCCCTTTTTGTCAAAACAAAGAGATCAAGAAGGGGTAATACAAATCAATCAATAAAGATTTATATGCGATATACATTCATGAAGAGGAAGACGCTAAGTTAGCTTCCCTACACATATGCATTACATGAAGAAGGGATGACAAGCCCTAACTCACATAACACATATTATGTAATGCATAAGAGGAGATGTGAAGCTCCCCCTACACACGTATATCATATAAAGAAGAGTTGTCAAGCTCCTCAATTTATAATATACTCAACATGAATCTA
The DNA here is from genome assembly GCA_038442645.1 of Agave tequilana. Classification (NCBI taxonomy): domain Eukaryota; kingdom Viridiplantae; phylum Streptophyta; class Magnoliopsida; order Asparagales; family Asparagaceae; genus Agave; species Agave tequilana. Next base: position 56,957 of record JAVJIF010020044.1, on the reverse strand, counting down.
TATGTAGAAGAAATGTTAAGCTCTCCTTGCATATAGGAAATACATACCAAAACATTTTGAATTTTTCTAATTTTTCTTAAAAAAAATTTAAAGGTATCAGAGCTCTTGTAAAGCAAACAAATTTTTAAGATACCAAATTGAAAATAATCATTATTGTAAAACATATTGATACCAATTGAAATTTAACAAATATGAAGTTGAAGCATTTTGATAACAATGGTAAACATAATGATCCAAAAATTTTTATTTTTCATCATAAACTTTGTGCTTTTAAAAATGTGAGCCAATTGTAAGTTAAGGACATGAAAATCATATATATGTATGAAAAATGAGTATACCAAGTGAAATTGATACATACATATATAAGAAACAAGATATGAGTATATACAAAATAAGTTCATATTGATACCAATTGAAACGATTCAATGATACCAATTGACATAACAATAAAATCAAGTGTATATCTCATAACCTACCACCCTTCATATGCTCAAGATAGAAGATTTTCAATGAAGCATACAAGGCATAATCGCCCATCCATCCTCCCATAGATGGTAGGGGTTTTCAAAAATAGATTTGAAAAATAAGCTTTGTTTGAAAAACTCTACCAAATGAAGAACAATTAACTAGTTAAAATAATTTTGAAAAACTAGTTAAAGATCCTTCAAAAACATGAAATCAAAGCATATGTATTTCATGAATCATACTAAATACATAAAAGTTCAATCACTCATAGTCCATAAAGCTCAAAATTATCTTGAAAAAAAAAATAAAAGATGAGTGTTCAAGAGTCATGTAAATAGCATTTTCATGAAAATAGACATTGAAGCTCAAAAGTGATCATGTATCAATTTTTACAAAAAACATGAAAAATCATTTTTCAATAAAACAAACAACCTTCTAGGTATATGTATGATTTATCCAATCCTAACAATACACATACATATCCCAAACATAAAACGAGTCTATTAATAGTATTTGCATGAAGGCAAGAGACTCAAAATGGATATACATGTATATTTATTAGATTTGAATTAATAATACATATACATGAAGTAAAGCATAAAAATTGGCAACGCATGTATAAATGAGAATCATCAAAACTAGTCTATACATATGTAAATAGTGGATACAAATGAGCATGAAGTTCAAATATATATGAGTCAATTGTAGTTCACTATTCATATATGTATAAATGCAAGTTTGACACATTCTACATCTAAGCATGTAAATACCACATGAAGCACAAAAATCATATAACATGAACATGCTATGAATATTATGAATGAACAAGCATGATCAAAAAATAGAAGTTTAGAGATTGTTACCAACTCCAAAGCTCCAAATATGGTGGTTGTCCCACCAAATCTCCTTGATAGCGATGCATCCCAAAAGTATGTCCATCATGTCCAAGTGCATCCACTACCAAGGCACCAATCCTCTCACGTCTTGTGAGAGCCCTCACCTACATCAAAAGCAAAAGGTGGGGGTTTTGGTACCCATATTTTCTTGGGTCCTTTGGGGTTAGTCTTGTAAGGAACCCAAAATCTTTTGTTAGCAAAATTAAAATGATCTAACCTATCATAACAAAATTTGCTAAATAGCTTTTGCGGCCACAATGTGTACATGTGTACACCTTAGTATGCTTATGTGTAGGAGTGTGATCATGTTGTGCAACATAAGCAAATGCATGGTTATATGTGCATGAATGTGTGGAGTTTGTTTCTTTGAAAACATTGACTCCAACCTAGAATGATTAAAAGCACAAGAGTTTAAAGTTGAACTCAAACCATCCATTTTATTTTTCAAACTTTAATCTCATTAGTGGTGGCATGTAAAGCATGATGAGATAAAGAATCATTTTTCTTTTTCTTTGTGAAACAAAATCTTTTTCTTTTTCACAAATTTTTCTTTTTAAAGACTTATTTTCTTGATAAACAACTTCGTTTTGTTTTTCCACCAAATCAACTTTATTTTTCAAAATAGTGTTTCCTTCACATAAATCATTCAATTTTGCAAGTAAGGAAACATTCTCATTTTTCAAATCTTTATTTTCTTTTTCTAAGCATGCCATTTTATTTTCTAATAAATCTTTTTCATTAAGCATGGCATCAAAATTCTTTTTCAAATTTTTATTATCTTTTTCTAAACATGCAATGTTAGATCTAAATGTATCATGTTCTACATGCATGCAAGCAATGTTCTTTTTCAAATTATTATTTTCTTTCTTAATCATGTCATACTTTTCAAGCAATAGATGACAAAAAGTAGATAGCTCATCATATGACATGTCTACATCCTCATCCTCGGATTCGGTATTTACCTCAAGGGGGTTATCCCCTGGACCATGTAGCACTTGTTGGAAATGTCGCTTCCAACATCCGAATCACTCCCCGCATAGTATTGATCATTTTCGCCAAGGGAGAGGAGGGTGTTCCACACTACAAAGCCAAATCAAAGTTAGAAACCCTAGATAAATAATCATCATTTAGGGTTGACTTTAAAGCATGAAGGGCTTTTGCATTAGCCTCAAGATTCTTACCATCTAAACAATATGCATTATTAGTAGTGGCAAGATAAACATGATAACCTAAGGCTTTGAGGTACAAGGACATCTTCACCTTCCATATATGGATGTTAACAATGTCAAACATGGGTGGTGACATGAAGTCCATGGTGTGTGTACAAAATATTGTGATTAGCCTAAAAATGAGGATCTTTTACTCTAGGTTGTTAGACCAAATCAAAGTACCAAGCTCTGATACCAATTGAAGGTTCACCTAGAGGGGGGTGAATAGGTGATGGCTAATCTAATGGTCACTTAATGCCAAATAATGCAAATAATGCGGAAGCAAAAAGCAATTATGACCTAATTAAAACTTTTACACTAAACACTATGTATAACACAAGAGTGTTGCCGAATTCCCCGTGAAGGGCTCTGGACAAACTCCTCTAGATTCCCCTTGAATGGGTTGAGGTGCCGCGTTGGCTCTCTTGGTTGAATACAAGTGTTAGCAACAATCCCCAAGCAAGTATATCAATATGAGCACAAATGAATATCTAGCATATAAAGATGAGCACAATAAAAGTATGCAAGATATAAAAGAGACAAAGAGAGAGAGAGTGATCAATCGCAAACACAAGGGTATGTTTCGAGGTTCGAGCACACTTGCTCTACATCCCCGCCTTCGACACACGAAGGATTTCCACTATTCAAGATCCCAATAGATCTCTCCCCGTTGCCGCAACACCTACAAGCCCTCAGACTCCCTAGTCCCGTACACACGCAAGCCCACCGGCTCGCCCGGCCGCACCTCAAACAACAAGAGTTCGCACCCGAACCCTAAACAACCACGAGCACACTTGCCCGTCTCCTCAAAGAACAAATGAAGTCTTTGGTGATCACAACACTTTGATCACCTAAAAACAATCTCACTACAACACACCTATAGGATGAATAATCAATGGATAGCTCAAGTGTGGTGTGAGAAAAACAAGGATGAGAGTGGTGGAAGAAAACTCAAAGAATCACTTTAAACACTCTTGATAAATTCTTCCCTTTTGATTGGAAGTATTAGCACTCAAATTTGTGGAGAAAACTCTTTTAATGAAGTGGGAAAAAACTGGCTCAAAGCTCTCCTAAAATCTTTTATCAAAACAATGACCAAACCCCCAAATTTATAGGCCAGAAAAATATAGCCATTGGGGTCTGTCAGAGCTGTCGGTCGACCCGTGCGGTCGACCGCCAACGGTCAGAAATCCGACCGTTGGAGCCACGGTCGACCGCTTGGATCGACCGACCCACTGGAGCTGAGAGTCTACCTCTCTGTCGGTCGACCCGTACGGTCGGCCGAACTTTCCAGAGAGCAGAGCTCTCTGGAGCGGTCGACCGGCACGGTCGGCCGTTCTCCAGTGCACAAAGGCGTGCATATCTGTGCACGTCGGTCGACCGGTCCGGTCGGCCAACTCCAGGATTAGTCGACTTATAAAGGCTACTAGTCGACTTATCCGAAGCCTGAAACAGTTTTCTGGGATTTAAAACATGGTCTTTTTTGCTTAAATAAAATCCCATAAAATACATAAAAATCTACAAAAATAGTTTAACCAATATACTTTGATAATCAAACATGCTTGCACAAAATCAAGGCATGTTATAAAAGATTGGACTATTTTTGTAACTTGGAAATATTTGGCTCATGATAAAAACTGTTTTTCCAAAACAATATTTTTCAAAACATATTTTTCAAATCTTCATCAAATACAAAAACAAGATATACTTTTAAGGCATAGTGTGTATGGATATGATCCACTACACAATCATAATGAAATATCTATGTTTTTGTCATAAAGCTCTAAACTTGGTTTTGGTTAAAAGATAAGTACATGAGAAACACCAAAAACCAAAATAGTATTTTCTAAACTAGAAATCTTTGTAAAACAAAACTATCAAGAGTGTGTGTGTGATATATACTTGAGCAATCCACCAACTATCTATCCTTTACATTTTTAACTAAAACAAAAACAAAATCTTATACCTAAACACAAGTCTTCATTTTCTTGAAGTCTTCACTTGAAGGCTTCTCATCTTCTTGACTTGGTCCAAGCTTGATCCAAAAGCTCCTTGGATCACACCGTGCTAGCTTCAAATCTTGACATTTTATCTTTTGTTGAGCTATGCACCTATTAAGATCTTGATAATGAATCTGTCACTAATTAAACACAAGATCATTAGTAAACATAACTTCATGAGTTGATCATCATCAAAACTAGGGTGATAGGCCTTTGGGCCAACAGCATGCACCATGGTATCTCATGCTAAATAACTCTAGTAAGCTCATCCATCACTATGAAAAATAAGAATGGACTCAATGCAGATCCTTGATGCAATCCAATTGTGACAGAAAAATCACTCGTCGATGAGTTTAAGATAATTTGTGTTTAGGATAATGTCAAAAAATTTTGCTAAAAAAGTTAGACATCTCTAAAAAGAATCAGCATAAGCATTCAATGATGTGACCAATTGCTTCTTTTTCACGACATATGGATTTAGATGCATAACATGTCTAACCAGTCAGGAGACATTGAATGGAAATAATCTTTAATGTCATGAAGGCCAAGAAGCTAGTTTTTTTGCCAAGTGAAAGTTGAAGGATTTTGATCTGTACTTGTAGAATTCTGTAGATAAAAGACTTCAGAATTTTCAGTATAATTATCATTGTCTAGTCTATTATCATAGAGAAATTAATGGGCTCGAAAAGCACTAGAAGAGATAAAGAGAGTTCTCCTTAATATTTAGGGTTTTAGTTGTTAATTATTGTGTAAAATTACTATCTAGGTCATTAGGTATTTTACATATTTTGGGGGATTTCTCTGTAACTTTTTAAGGTTACGTAGAGCCTTTTCTACTCTAAGGGTATTTTGTATATTTTTAATTCTGACCTTATATATGCTTATAGGGTTGCCGGCTGAAAAATTAGATAATATTAATTTTTAATGATTAACGGATGCTATTGAAAGTTTCCTCCAAGGGTTATTTTGATGATGAGTTATTGGATGTGAATCTCTCTTTTTGGTCTAATGCCGAATATAGGATGTGAAGCCTCTCGCAAGAAAAGTGTGAAATCTTCGTATCTTTCATCTTCGTTCTCGGTTTTCATTTGTTTATTTAGAAAAACCTTAATCAATAAAAATAAACGGACCTACTGACATGGGACAGAAGAGGATTTAGGATTTGTGGCGGGGATTTTGTAGAATTAAGGAAGAACAAGAGAGAAAAACAATGTTCTAGAAAGCGGTTTTAGTACGCGCGCGGTCCGGAAGCGCATAATGCCTAAACGGTTTAAACGGTGATTAAACGGATTACACGTTTTATTATTATTTTAATATATAATAATATTAAAATACTTAAAACATGCAAATATAAATTATAAACTTTCAAAAAAAACATAAAATATATAGCAAACATAACTTGAAAAATTAATTGCTAGTACTAAGAGGAAATTAAAAAGTTAGAGGACTTATCTTTTTTGCTCGTCGTATGATGGATTAAATGATGAACCAGCAAATTCCTTCAGAGTGCAAATAATTATCTGTAAATAGAAAAAGAAGAGGATCTATTAGACGATTAATCTATCAAAGTTCAAACATACAAATTACCAAAAAAACTTAATGAAACGAAAAACAAAGTTAGAAATAAGTATTAGCAAATCACATAAGTACATAATCACAAAATATCAAGTCCAACATCATAATCACAAAACGATAACATAACTCATTAGTCTTTTACATCCAAATCCAAAAGATAAAGACAAGTTTTTGATATTCAAATAACATAAATAGCTCATCTCCAACTCCATCTACTCATCCTCATTCCTCATCATCATCTTCATAGCGAATATCGGGATCTGACTCCTCAGAACTATCTACAAAGTCTTCAATGTCAACACAATCATCTTCTCCCAATTTTCTCCATCTTCATTATCCTCGGAAATGTCATCAAGTACCGCACTAGACGAGCCCTCTTGTGCACTCCTATCTGCAGCTCTTTTCCCTGCAATTCTGTTGCTCTTTCTAATATGATCTTCATTAGCCCCACTTGCCGCTGCAACAAGATCCAATGTAAGGCCAGAACCAGGGAAGATCTCTTCTTCCTCATTGTTCTCTCTCTCTAACGAATGTGCTCTTCCAATGTAATGCTCTCGAATCATCTTCACCTACAAGAACATCCTTGTACTCTTGCCCGTTCCTCTTCTTTGTAGTTCTCCTTCGTGTCATTTTTTGTGGAATTGCACAAAAACAAGATCATTCAACCTTTTGGAATCCAGTCTATTCCTCTTCTTAGTATGTATCTACAAATTTCAGTATATCACACAATGACATATTGTTAAAAATCAATTAGAGCAAAAAGAATTAAGAAACTTCATATTTAAATGAATGAAACTGATACAAATCTTAGTCTTAGTATATTTACCCCCTCAAACACACTGAAATTTCTTTCACATCCTGATGAGCTACTGGTCAAACTTAAAATTTTAATTGCCATCTTTCGAAGGTAGGGGACATCCCCTCCATAGAAACTCCACCAATGTGCTGTTAATGAAATATATCACACTAATTTAGTAACTTGAAAATTTAAAAAAAAAATTCATGATTAGTTATTTATACCTCGAGATTACCTGGATCAAAATTGTCTGTGCCATTAAAACTCTTGTGGTACCTTTCCGCCATTCCACTACCCATAAGTCCCTCCATCTTATACGAAAGGACCTCACTTGAACCAATTTTATCCTGAATGTTCTCATCGTGGTAAAACACATTAATACAACTCATAAGTGCAGTAATCACACGTGAACTGTCTTGGACTGTCCTATCCCTAAAATAATAATAGGGATTCAAGTAGTAGGCAGCCAAATGAAGTGTGCTATCAAGTCTTCCTCTAGATTCTTTCTCAATTATATCAATTATCGGTCGATAGGTAAACTCTTTCCTATTGTAAGCAGCTTGAACTTCATTCTTGGCATCTTCAAGCATACCATACACAAAACCCATGGAGGGCCTTCGATCGCATCGATAATTCTTAACAATTTGAAAAGAGGAGTGTACATCTTCAAAAGCTCATTTGCATTGGTCCAAAAGACATCAGAATAAATTGTAGCCTTAGTCGCTCTCCCCTTCTCTGTCTTCGACCACCTGTTATCATCCCACTTAGTTGAAGACACCATAGCAGCCAACTGTGACTTCTTGTCCACAAGACAACTCAAGCTAAGAAAGGTGGTGGCAAATCTAGTAATCCCCGGCCGAACAAGATCTCGTCTATTAGTGAATTCACGCATCAATGCGAGAGTGCTATGATGTGCATAAAGAAAGACGTGAGTGATCTAGCCTTCTTAATCACTAACTTGTACTTTGGAAGCTTTCCAATAGCCTCCAACATAAGATCAATTATGTGGGCTGCACAGCTACTCCAAAAAATATTAGGTCGAGTATCTTCAACATGTTCTTCGCCGCCATATTAGAAGGATGATTATCTGTCACCACTTGCAGCACACGATTTTCTCCAACCTCCTGAATACACTTCTCCACCCAATTGAAGATATACTCTGCTGTGTGTGCATTGGCCGAGTCTTCAATGGACTTAAGAAAATGTGTGTCTGTCTTACAATGAACACACAAGTTCATAACACTCCTATGCTTCCTATCTGTCCACCCATCAGTTAGAATGATGCATCCATATTCATCCCATAATTCTTTAGCCTGTCCCATCTCTTCATCAATCTTCTTGTATGCCTTATTCAAAAGAGGCACTCTAAACTGGTACTGGCTCGGTCCCTTGTACCCAGGTCCATGGTGACCAACACACTCGCAAAATAAATCAAATTCTTCATCATCAAAGGTATTAAAACGAATGTCTTTAGCATAAGCCCACATGGTGCAATGATCATGAGCCAACTCCTTGTACTTTCTCTTCTCAGCTTCATTGATTGATGTTTACTTCCACTAGCCACGACTGTGTTTAATGGACCGACTACACGAGGTCTCTTTTCGCCGACGAGTTCTGAATCCATGGACTCTCTTTCTACTAAAATGCGCACCTCTTCTCGGAGTTCATTCTCAGCCTTCTTCTTTTCCACTTTCTTCTTCTGGGGTCCAGACAAAAATTCCCTAACTATCTTTCTATCTTCATCAGTCTGCATCACACAAGTTTTAACATCCCCTCCTATCCCCGCAATATGTTACTTAAACCTGTAAATTCCTCCCTTCACAATTTTATGACATTTATTGCACTTCACTTCATTATAAGAATTTTTCTTAACAAGCTTTCCATAATTCCACCCAATATCAGTAGAGCCCGATGGCTTCGGTGGAATCTTATTTTCGCTTGATGCACTTGGTTGACCACTTGAACGTGGTCCACTTAACACTATCACTTGCATTGGAGGCCGACGAAGACATGTAGATTGTAGATTGTAATGCGAAATGATCCTACATCCAAATTCATTCACACAATACAAAAAGATCAAACACATCAAGATAATAACATAAAATAACTGAAATTAATTGAAACATTGAATATTTTTTATTTTTGAATCTTATTTTGTGCATTGAAATTTTGCTACATCCAAATTTCATTCTACTAATTGAAATTTTATATTTTTGCAGGATTTTGTAAAGGAAAAACAGCTGAATTTTGTCATGTGCTACACAAGTTCCAAAAAAAGTCAACTACACATTGTAATAGGCTATTTATGTAATGAAATTGTAAAAGACTGCAAATGTAATTTTGTCATGTGTAAAGTGTGAACAGATGCAAATTTGATAACATAAATTCTCAGTTCTTGAATTTAATAAATGATTTTCTAACTCATAACAGTTATTACTGGATTAAACAGTAAATTCTTTTCAAAAATATGGGAGAATTGAATTAAAAGCTTTTCAATTTGACAATTTGTCAATTACTCATAACAGTTCTCAGTACTTCACTTTTTTTCCAAAAAAATCAATTAAAAGCTTGTGTAGCATCAGAAAAAGATGAAGTAGAAACGAATTCAGAAAGAACTACTGTGCAATTGGATGCTTTTCTCCAATTTTTCAACAAGTATAACTGTATCAGTATACTGTATAACAATTAATAACAAATTAATAATTCTATTTTGTTCTGTTTCTTCTTTTTATTATTTTACAGTAGCAACTTAGCAATCTAATTATGCAAAAAAAGAAAAGAAAAGCTGAAAGAAAGCTAATAAATTGATAATTGATCAGTAAAGAGAAATAAGAGTAACCCATGAGACAATTCAAGCAACGACTCAATAAAATTTGATTGCAAAGAGAGAAATTCACAGAATCACATGTTTAAAAACTGAAAAAAGTACTACTTGAAGAAGAAACTTATTTTGGTGAAAAAACAAGACAAGAAAAGAAGCCAGAGCAAGTAGGTGAAATTCCACATATAATTTTCAAAAATAGAAAGAAAAGAGATGAGAAAATCAAACCTGAAGCAAAGGGGTGAGAGATTGTCTCGGGGGAGGTCATCGGAAGGGGAGGTCACCGTAGGGGAAGGTCGTCGCAGGGGGGAGGAACTCGCAAGGGGGAGGTTATCGCAGGAGGGGGAGATTGTCGCCGCAGGTGGATAAGTCGTCACAGGGGGGGGTCGCCGCCGTGATGAGGTCGCCGCAGGGGGTCTTCGTCGAGAGAAGGTCGCCGCAGGGGGTCTTCGTCGAGAGAAGGTCGCCGCAGGGGGTCACCGCCGTGATGAGGTCGCCGCAGGGGGTCTTCGTCGAGAGAAGGTCGCCACAGGACGAGGTCTTCATCGTCGGGAGGGAGTCGCCGCAGGGGGGAGATCGCCGTCGCCGTCAAATGGGGAGGTCGTTGTCGTCAAAGGGGAAGGAATTTGATCGCCGGGATAGATGCGATCAAAATGAGGAATTAGGGCTGCAATCGATCCCAACGCGAAACTTTAAACCCAAATTATTGGGTCGGGTCGGGTAAAACCATTTTTGGGTTGGGTGTCGCATCCAGTTCGTTTAAACAAACGCTTTTTAGTAAACGATTAATCCATTAATCGTTGATTAAACGAATTAAACGCCCAACCGATTAAGTGGGCCGATTATCTCGATTTCTAATCGGGTTTAGGCCGAAAACGCTTAAGCGGCCGCTTAAAGCGATTTTTAGAACACTGGTGAGATTTGATGTTATCAATAATTGCACTATAGTGTACGTTGTAGGTTATATATAACCATGTAGTGATCTTTAAAAATTACTGAATGATTTTGATAAAAAAAGAAGCAATTTGCTTTGGTATTGATTTTGATCCCCATGAATTGAATTATAGGTGGTGAAGCCAAGATCCGGGTTGCGATCCGCGATCATATCTTTTTTCTCCAGTGTTCTAAAAATCGCTTTACGCGGCCGCTTAAGCGTTTTCGGCATAAACCCGATTAGAAATCGAGATAATCGGCCCAATTAATCGGTTGGGCGTTTAATTCGTTTAATCAATGATTAATCGATTAATCGTTTACTAAAAAACGTTTGTTTAAACGAACCGGATGCGAAACCCAACCCAAAATTGGTTTTACCCGACCCAACCGAATAATTTGGGTTTAAAGTTTCGCGTTGGGATCGATTGCAGCCCTAATTCCTCACTTTGATCTCATCTCTCCCGGCGATCAAATTCCTTCCCCTTTAACGACCTCCCCATTTGACGGCGACGACGATCTCCCCCTGCAGCGACTCCCTCCCGACGACGAAGACCTCGTCCTGTGGCGACCTTCTCTCGACGAAGACCCCCTGCGGCGACCTTCTCACGACGAAGACCCCCCTGCGGCGACCTCATCACGGCGGCGACCCCCTGCGGCGACCTCCTCTCGACGAAGACCCCCTGCGGCGACCTTCTCACGACGAAGAACCCTGCGGCGACCTCATCACGGCGGCGACTCCCCCGGTGATGACTTATCCACCTGCGGCGACAATCTCCCCCTCCTGCGATAACCTCCCTCTTGCGAGTTCCTACCCCCTGCGACGACCTTCCCCTACGGTGACCTCCCCCTCCGGTGACCTCCCCTGAGACAATCTCTCACCCCTTTGCTTCAGGTTTGATTTTCTCATCTCTTTTCTTTCAGTTTTTAAACATGTGATTCTGTGAATTTCTCTCTTTGCAATCAAATTTTATTGAGTCGTTTCTTTCAGCCTTTCTTTTTTTTTTTGCATAATTAGATTGCTAAGTTGCTACTGTAAAATAATAAAAAGAAGAAACAGAACAAAATAGAATTATTAATTCGTTATTAATTGTTATACAGTATACTGATACAGTTATACTTGTTGAAAAATTGGAGAAAAGCATCCAATTGCACAGTAGTTCTTTCTGAATTCGTTTCTACTTCATCTTTTTCTGATGCCACACAAGCTTTTAATGAATTTTTTTGGAAAAAAAAGTGAAGTACTGAGAACTGAGTAATTAACAAATTATCAAATTGAAAAGCTTTTAATTCAATTCTCCCATATTTTTGAAAAGAATTTACTGTTTAATCCAGTAATAACTGTTATGAGTTAGAAAATCATTTATTAAATTCAAGAGCTGAGAACTTATGTCATCAAATTTGCATCTGTTCACACTTTACACATGACAAAATTACATTTGTAGTCTTTTACAATTTCATTACATAAATAGCCTATTACAATGTGTAGTTGACTTTTTTTGGAACTTGCGTAGCACATGACAAAATTCAGCTGCTTTTTCCTTTATAAAATCCTGCAAAAATATAAAATTTCAATTAGTAGAATGAAATTTGGATGTAGCAAAATTTCAATGCACAAAATAAGATTCAAAAATAAAAAATATTCAATGTTTCAATTAATTTCAGTTATTTTATGTTATTATCTTGATGTGTTTGATCTTTTTGTATTGTGTGAATGAATTTGGATGTAGGATCATTTCGCATTACAATCTACAATCTACATGTCTTCGTCGGCCTCCAATGCAAGTGATAGTGTTAAGTGGACCACGTTCAAGTGGTCAACCAAGTGCATCAAGCGAAAATGAGATTCCACCGAAGCCATCGGGCTCTACTGATATTGGGTGGAATTATGAAAAGCTTGTTAAGAAAAATTCTTATAATGAAGTGAAGTGCAATAAATGTCATAAAATTGTGAAGGGAGGAATTTACAGGTTTAAGTAACATATTGCGGGGATAGGAGGGGATGTTAAAGCTTGTGTGATGCAGACTGATGAAGATAGAAAGATAGTTAGGGAATTTTTGTCTGGACCCCAGAAGAAGAAAGTGGAAAAGAAGAAGGCTGAGAATGAACTCCGAGAAGAGGTGCGCATTTCAGTAGAAAGAGAGTCCATGGATTCAGAACTCGTCGGCGAAAAGAGACCTCGTGTAGTCGGTCCATTAAACACAGTCGTGGCTAGTGGAAAGTGGAAGTAAACATCAATCAATGAAGCTGAGAAGAGAAAGTACAAGGAGTTGGCTCATGATCATTGCGCCATGTGGGCTTATGCTAAAGACATTCGTTTTAATACCTTTGATGATGAAGAATTTGATTTATTTTGCGAGTGTGTTGGTCACCATGGACCTGGGTACAAGGGACCGAGCCAGTACCAGTTTAGAGTGCCTCTTTTGAACAAGGCATACAAGAAGATTGATGAAGAGATGGGACAGGCTAAAGAATTGTAGGATGAATATGGATGCAGCATTCTAACTGATGGGTGGACAGATAGGAAGCATAGGAGTGTTATGAACTTGTGTGTTCATTGTAAGACAGGCACACATTTTCTTAAGTCTATTGAAGACTCGGCCAATGCACACATAGGAGAGTATATCTTCAATTGGGTGGAGAAGTGTATTCAGGAGGTTGGAGAAAATCGTGTGCTGCAAGTGATGACAGATAATCATCCTTCTAATATGGCGGCGAAGAACATGTTGAAGATTACTCGACCTAATATTTTTTGGAGTAGCTGTCAGCCCACACAATTGATCTTATGTTGGAGGCTATTAGAAAGCTTCCAAAGTACAAGTTAGTGATTAAGAAGGCTAGATCACTCACGGTCTTTCTTTATGCACATCATAGCACTCTCGCATTGATGCGTGAATTCACTAATAGACGAGATCTTGTTCGGCCGGGATTACTAAATTTGCCACCACCATTCTTAGCTTGAGTTGTCTTGTGGACAAGAAGTCACAGTTGGCTGCTATGGTGTCTTCAACTAAGTGGGATGATAACAGGTGGTCGAAGACAGAGAAGGGGAGAGCGACTAAGGCTACAATTTATTCTGATGTCTTTTGGACCAATGCAAATGAGCTTTTGAAGATGTACACTCCTCTTTTCAAATTGTTAAGAATTATCGATGCCGATCGAAGGCCCTCCATGGGTTTTGTGTATGGTATGCTTGAAGATGCCAAGAATGAAGTTCAAGCTGCTTACAATAGGAAAGAGTCTACCTATCGACCGATAATTGATATAATTGAGAAAGAATCTAGAGGAAGACTTGATAGCACACTTCATTTGGCTGCCTACTACTTGAATCCCTATTATTATTATAGGGATAGGACAGTCCAAGACAGTTCACGTGTGATTACTGCACTTATGAGTTGTATTAATGTGTTTTACCACGATGAGAACATTCAGGATAAAATTGGTTCAAGTGAGGTCATTTCGTATAAGATGAAGGAGGGACTTATGGGAAGTGGAATGGCGGAAAGGTACCACAAGAGTTTTAATGGCACAGACAATTTGATCCAGGTAATCTCGAGGTATAAAATCACTAATCATGAATTTTTTTTAAATTTTCAAGTTACTAAGTTAGTGTGATATATTTCATTAACAGCACATTGGTGAAGTTTCTATGGAGGGGATGTCCCCTACCTTCGAAAGATGGCAATCAAAATTCTAAGCTTGACTAGTAGCTCATCAGGATGTGAAAGAAATTTCAGTGTGTTTGAGGGGGTAAATATACTAAGACTAAGATTTGTATCAGTTTCATTCATTTAAATATGAAGTTTCTTAATTCTTTTTGCTCTAATTGATTTTTAACAATATGTCATTGTGTGATATACTGAAATTTGTAGATACATACTAAGAAGAGGAATAGACTGGATTCCAAAAGGTTGAATGATCTTGTTTTTTGTACAATTTAACAAAAAATGACACGAAGGAGAACTGCAAAGAAGAGGAATGGGCAAGAGTACAAGGATGTGCTTGTAGGTGAAGATGATTCGAGAGCATTACATTGGAAGAGCACATTCGTTAGAGAGAGAGAACAATGAGGAAGAAGAGATCTTCCCTGGTTCTGGCCTTACATTGGATCTTGTTGCAGCGACAAGTGGGGCTAATGAAGATCATATTAGAAGGAGCAACAGAATTGCAGGGAAAAGAGCTGCAGATAGGAGTGCACAAGAGGGCTCGTCTAGTGCAGTACTTGATGACATTTCCGAGGATAATAAAGATGGAGAAAATTTAGGAGAAGATGATTGTGTTGACATTGAAGACTTTGTAGATAGTTCTGAGGAGTCAGATCCCGATATTCGCTATGAAGATGATGATGAGGAATGAGGATGAGTAGATGGAGTTGGAGATGAGCTATTTATGTTATTTGAATATCAAAAACTTGTCTTTATCTTTTGGATTTGGATGTAAAAGACTAATGAGTTATGTTATCGTTTTGTGATTATGATGTTGGACTTGATATTTTGTGATTATGTACTTATGTGATTTGCTAATACTTATTTCTAACTTTGTTTTTCGTTTCATCAAGTTTTTTTGGTAATTTGTATATTTGAACTTTGATAGATTAATCGTCTAATAGATCCTCTTCTTTTTCTATTTACAGATAATTATTTGCACTCTGAAGGAATTTGCCGGTTCATCATTTAACCCATCATACGACGAGCAAAAAAGATAAGTCCTCTAACTTTTTAATTTCCTCTTAGTACTAACAATTAATTTTTCAAGTTATGTTTGCTATATATTTTATGTTTTTTATGAAAGTTTATAGAATTTATATTTGCATGTTTTAAGTATTATAATATTATTATATATTAAAATAATAATAAAACGTGTAATCCGTTTAATCACCGTTTAAACCGTTTAGGCATTATGCGCTCCCGGACCGCGTGCGTACTAAAACCGCTTTCTAGAACATTGAATCTCACCAAATCTAAATTCAAATAACTCTTAAATCTCAATCAAATTTCTCCAAATCTACCCAAATCTAATTTAAATAAAAATCTCAAATGTACTAAATCTAAACTTTTTGTTTCCCCCATCATTCTCCCGGCTTAAAAACATTCATCCCCGATGAATGTAGTAGTAGGTAGAAAGTGGGTTGAACCACATTACGAATCCTCAATCAGGCCAAGGTGGTGATTGGGGAATTAGCATCGTTGCGTCATAACTGAACCAAGGTTGTGGAGGTGGAACTGGTACTAACCGGCCGTGGTCAATGGTACCTCAAAGAAGGCGCATGTAGCATGCCGAGGTAAATCATTCCTGATGAAGACTGAATCGATTGTACTCTGCACCATCAGAATCCAAACTCCTGTGAACTTGTCACTTCTAGAAGGATCTGCAAGAGATCGTATACATCAGGCAATCTCATGGGTAAGGGAACCCTCATAGTTGGCGTAGATGGCACTAACTCTATGACAAGATCTGTTGGGAGACTGCTGAAGTCTCTACAAGAAGCTCTTCTATCTTTGGCTTTGGTTTGGGCTCATCAACAATTGCTGGCTTTGATTTTGACTCAGCTGCAATTTCTGGTTCTGGTTCTAGTTCTGGTTCTTGCTCTGTGTTAACCTTTACTGCAATGTATTCTTCTATACCTTCCTGAATGTCCTCTAGAGTCTCGTCTCCCGAAACTCAGTGAAGAGAAGGTGTGTAGCATACGGAGTACGAAGTAGGTCTTACAAGATAAACCAACATCGACAGGAACTATGACTGTCTTTTCATCACCAATAAGCTACTTCATCCAGCTTCCTTTGGGCACAAAGGCACTTCTGATTAGATGTCAGATCAAAATAACTGAAAAAAGCTTCAAAGTTTATTTTTCAGTCTTCATAACCATAACGGTCATAAGCACCCCGAAAGTACGGGACAGACGCAAATATACTTTGTTTAACTTCTTTGTCATCGCAATCAATATTAATGTATTTGCCGCAAAAGTAAAAACACATGAAGATAATTCAGTGCATAAGCTGAGAATTTATCCCAAGTCTGAACGGCTCGAACTGGACCCCAATCGGGTTGGAAACGTGGCGTGAAACGCTGATCTTCAGCTGCAGGAACAATATTGAAACCAAACAGAAGCTTGTGGATGTCAGATCTGCTGTGAAATTTTTCCAGTAGCTCTGAGACTCAGTCATGCATCCAACGCTTCAGACGGAACTCAAATCGCACTCCGAATAGGCCTGAAACGGACTCCGAATTGTGGTTGCGCTCTGTAATGAACAGTAACCGTGAAAGTTATTGTTCACGGAACAGTAAATTTACTGTTCACCGAACAGTAACTTTCATTTTTGAAGTGGATTTTGTGGAAGGAAAAGCAGAAAATTCTGCTCTGATACCCGAATTGACGTGGGACGAAGGGAGATTTAGGGTTTGTAGTTGAGATTTTGTAAAATTAGGAAAGGACAAAAGAGGAAAAGAAAGATATGATCGCGAATTGCAACCCAGATCTTAGCTTCACTGCTTATGATTCCATCCATGGGGATCAAAATCAATACCCAAAGCAAATAGCTTCATTTTATCAAAATCATTCAATAATTTTCAAAGATCACTGTATGGTTATATATAGCCCACAACATTCAATATATGTGCAATTATTGATAACATCAAATCTCACCAAATCTAATCAAATCTAACCATATCTAAATTCAAATAACTCCTAAATCTCAAGTAAATCTAATTTAAATAAAAATCTCAAATTTACTAAATCTAAACCGTTTGTTTCCCCCATCACCTGCACTTACTGAAACCCCATTGATGCCATAAATCCTTGTTTAGTTGTCGTCCAGATCTAAATCTGGCACATACTATTTTTTTATTTAATGATTTTTGTGTCATAAAATCCCAAATCAATACCCTAACCCTCTACCACATCTCGTAACCCTTCACAACCCAATTTCATTCTAAAATGATGTCCAAAAGGTCCTAAAATCGCAGATCAACAGATCTGAAGTAAAAGAGGAAAACTTCAGTTCTTGTCGTCATGGCTTAGAAAAGATCCTCTATGGAGCATAACTCTAAATTGACATCACTCCACGAAGAAGATTAAAGAAATTTTAAGCTTGGCAGCCACTATAGCAAACTCCTGACTGAGGAAAACTATAGATGAGAATAAACTAAGGTTAGTGAAAACTACAGGTCATGCAGTTTAAACTCATGCAATCCAGTATGAATAGCCAATCAAAAACTATGAGCATCGCTCAGTTATTATTAGATAGATAATAACATTCCTCAGTTTCAATATAACAAACCGCTCAGATCATAATGTTTATTGTTTATGATTGCATTACCGACATCCTGATCCAGCACAAAAACTAAAAGATACATAAGGCTTTAAATGAAGTTCTTACAGTTGCACGGTCCAAGATAGTCCTCGTATTACAACCTTCAGCTATATGTCTTATAACAAAAAGGCAATTCAATTTATTCCAGGCGTCCATGCTAAATATAAAAGAGCAAGCAACAAGTATAATCCCCAGTTAAACGTCCAAATGACTGTCCTGTATGAAAACTTCCCGTTAGACATTAGTTTCATTAACATACCTTCAGCTTGTGAACTGTCATTGAGATCTGAATCCGCTGAATCAACATTTTCTGAATATGCATGAATCTGAGTTCCTTCATCAATGTCGTAGACTCCTAGTGAATATGCTGCTGCCCTGCTTCTTCCCATTTCCTGAACAACTCTTGCTGCTGCATGAAGCACAGGACGAGAGAAACTACGAAAAAGTGCTCTCCAATCTAAGGGAAATAAAATTATGTCAGACACAAAGTGAAGGTGGCAACGCGATAATAAAAAGATAAAAAGGAGGAAGAGGAGAAAGAAGAGAGAAGGAAACATCATACACCTTCTCATTACAAGTTTGATAAGAGGCTGAGGCCGTCTCGACTTGGAGACCTTCTCACTACTTGGTTTCGGTGGAAGGGCATCTTTTGGTTGAAATTTACTATCCTTTGCGGATACAGATGGTGCCTCAGGCAACTTGAGAATTTCTCTGGTTAATCGGATCCATCCAGCAGCTCGCTCTTCAGTCCTACAATTAACAAGTCAAAGTAAGCAAGAAGCTCTTTCATCCATCAAATAATAAATTAGCAAATCATAAAAAATATAATGGTTAAACATTTTATTACAATGAAACAGCTAATACCTTTCTGTAGCATCAGATTTCCCCAGTACGCACATTATTGCCTCAAAACAAACTCGATCGCTTGGGTCCAGAAGTAGTTGATAAAGGATAGAAGTGAATTGGGACTTAATGTCAGGCCTCTCTGAAACAAATAAAATGTTTAGATAAATCATGTGATGATAAGCCAAAGGGAAAAAATATTCCAAAGAAGATAATAGTTGAAATTGATATAGTGCATACCATCCAATGAACGTGCTCTAGATAATGTATGACACAACCTAGCAAGGGACACCCTAGCAAGAGCATCATGCAAGTGAAGGACATCAGACAATGCACCTGCTTCATGTAAAACCTGCCTTAGCACAACAAAGAATGAATGATATAAACCTGGGAGACCACAATATGGAGAGATACAAGTTAATTTTAGAGATTCTTTGTAGGAAAAGGCTGCAGTACTTTACCATAGCAGTAGAGTAGATAGGATAGACAAGAAGGATGGGAAAACTGAAGACATAAGATACTTTTATCATCAGATTTTATAGATTTGTTTTTTATGAGAAATTGATACCCTCTTGGAATAACCACACACATGTACTCCATTGCTACATATTTCTTACCAAATAAGGGATCAAGAAGTTAATATCCCCTAGGCAATATCCTCAAACTCACCAATGAAGCAAGCAAAGCTCTGAAGTTACACTTTCACCATTCTCCCATCAACCTAGAAACTTTTCAGAGACACCTCAGAAAATTCAGAAAATTCTTCAAGGTTTGGAACTTCAATTATTACTGTCCGAAACCAAGCAGTCTAAACCACCTTCCATCGCCTCATATCAAGTAGGCAGGCCTCCCATCACAGAGCATCATTTTGTACCGTTTCATAAAAGAATCAAGTTTTAGCATGTAACAATTAACAAAGAGAGCACAAAATCAAATTCATTCATAGGACGTGGAAATAGAATATTCTAACTTGAAACTCTTGACTAATTCATTTCCATTGAGCCCACTCATTTTAAATAAAAATGCACTTTAAATTTGGAATTCATAAAGAATGGACTTTAAGTTTTGGAAATCAGACCCCTTACATCCTCAACTTTAGAAATCATCCTCTCAAAAACCCAAAAAAAAAAAAAAAAAAAATCTCTTCCTTGGTACCATGACAACGAACCAAATGGGTCCATTGCAAGTGGCAAGTTGGTAGATGGGGATGGCCTGAAATTAGATGGGAGTGGTGAAATTATCAGTCTTCACTCTGCACTCAAGGCTCAAAACCAGCTCCAAAATTAAAAAACCTAGATGTTATGAAGGAATGCTAGAGAGCATTAAAGGGATGGCTCACTAAATGGGTGGAGTATCCTGCCAACTAAAGGAGATCACTTATTGCTTGAACTTGACAAACGCGACAAGGGGGGTCAAAATGCAAAGATCCCCTCAGAATAATTGGCTTTCATCAAGAAGGTCCACTCAAGTGGAATTCCAGAGGATTTACTTGCATCAAAAGAAGTCCTAGACTAGTCCAAATTCCAACAAGTACAAATAGGGGTGCAATCGGATCGGATACAGATCGGATATTGCATTTATCATATTCAAATCCGCACCCAACCTTCGGATACGGATACGGATATTGACAGATGTGAAAAAAATGATTATGTATCCGCCAAAATTGGATATCGAATACAAATTGGATGCGGATATTAATTGGATATGCAAAAACGGATAAACTAAATAGATACACTTATATTACCTTTTTATCTCATCTAAAATAATATAAAATGCAATATAAACTATGATATTATAAATCGAATAAATTAAGAAGAGCAAGAAACAAGAAACTTAAATTGAAACTAAAATAAAACCATATGCTTACCTCCTCCCTACTCAGTTTGGGTCAACATATAATTCAACACCTTGGGCACATAAAAGTACATAAAATTAGTCAGATCTGAACCACAAAGATAAATGTTGCAATACTAGGCATGCCCTTATATCCAGTAAATAGAAAGGAATATGGAGTGGATTTGGATATTTAGTATATATCAATTTATACACTTAAACCACTAGAAACCGAGCTGGATCTCAAACTAAACCATAATCTGTTTTTATTTTATTCTTTTTTTAGGGAAGCATTTTGTTTAATTTATACCATCCTTTTTTCTTTCTTCTTTCATTTTTCCATTATTCACAAATTAATTAATTATTTAACTTTTTCTTAAACTAAGGTGGACTTAAAGTTGGAGGTGCACACTGCATTACCTGTTCAATATAATATTATTACCAATAAACATGATACTATTAATCATCAATTGTCATTTGTGAGAACTTGTCACCATGCTTGGGATTAGGAAATTCAAAAGGGACTCAATCCCAACCGGCAACCCTATTCTCCCCGCCCCTATTCGAGAATCCACTCTGGCATGCTTTTTTAATCGCCCATGCCTGCTCGCTTTTCCTATCTCATCCAAAAACCCTAGAAATAGGAAGAAGAAGAACAAAGAAAAGGGGAAAATGAACAAAGAGGAAGAAGATGGATAGGGTTCCTGATCATGGTTCAAAGTCACGGTCTCAGCCGCCGACTCGGCCGGCATCGATACGGATCGGTCTCGGCGACTCGGATCAGATTGGGACGATACGCGCAAAACACTACTTAAAAAGCTAAAAAAATTTTAAAATTCATGACAAATCGTAAAAAAATGTAGACATCAAAATTTATATATCACATGTCCAAAATAAATTTGTTTTGAAGGGATAATTGGGGAAATATGATAATTTAAAAGTAAATTCAGAAATATAAAAGAATTGAAGGGGTAGATGTAAAAAAACTCAAGAATTAAAAAAACAAAAAAAAGGATAAAGGAGAGAGAGAGATCGGGTGAGATCACCCGATCTCTCCCCCCCTCTGGCTTTATCCCCTCTCTCTCATCTCTCCTCCCTCTCCCTTCTCTCTCCTCCCTCTCCCTTGTCTCCCCTCTCCTTCTCTCTGTCTCTCTCTCCTTTCTCTCTCGCAGTGGCGATGGGCAGGATTAGGCGGTGAAGGCGAAGAGAGATCGGGCAGAGCAGGCGACGGCGACGGCAAGCAGGCAGGCGACGAAGGCGGGGGAGCCCTAGATCCCAGGTAAGTTTGATTTTTTTTTTAAATCGAATCTACCTTGACTCGGAGCTGACTCGGCCTAACCGGCTGAGTCAGTCCGAGTCGTATCGTGACTCGGCCGATTCAACTCCGAGTCAAGACCGATTCAGTTGTTTCTAAGTTGATCCTTCGAATCAGGTCTCGGACTCATCTCGACGAGTGCCGAGACGGATATAACTCGACCGAGTCGTATCCGACTCAGCTGAGTCTTCGAACCGTGTTTCCGATCGCGATCGATCGAGCTAAAAATCTCGAGACAATCGCGGCGATAGAGACCGAGACAGTTTCAGATCCGAACAACCAAAGATCATCACCACCGCGATCGCGACCACGACCACAAGCACCGCCATTACCACCGCGAGAAGCACGACGACGATCGTCGCCACCCGATTGAGGATGGATTCTCCACCGGAGATCGACCCGAAGCGCGAGCGATCCCTGGATAGGGTCAGGGATTCGGTTAAATGCGATAGGGTTTAATATACTTGCGGATATCTGAAATCCGAATCTGACTTGAAGAACCCTATCTGCATCCATATCTGTATCTGATAATGGATTATTTGAATCTGTCTGAATCTGTCGGATGCACATCCAAATTCGCATGGCTAACGGATTCGGATTCGGGCGCGAATATCCGACGGATATCTGCATCCGATTGTACCCCTAAGTACAAGAATGTCTGGCGACTGACAAATTCTAGGAGCAAAAGGACACAGAATTTCAAGATGCAACCACTCGCATCTGAAAGTTTATTTCATCAACTTCAAAGTGAATCCAAGTTTGTTCAAAATGAACACAAGATAAAGGAGATACAAGCTGGACAAAATCTATAGAGAATAACGCCTCCGATTTGTCCAGGCCGTATCTCCTTCACGATATCTATATTGAACAAACTTGGACTCTTCCAACCTGACAAACTTTCAAATGACACTAGTCTCCACATGAAATTCTTTATTATCTACTATAGAATTTATAGGAAAGCCAGCAGGCTTTTTGTACTTTTTGGAATTTGGAGTTTGTGTAGGTCTTTCTTTTATGCATGTAAATCCTCCAGATCAAACTCAAAGTTGAATCCCTCTTATTAACCCGTATCTCATCATTGGGGATGGGTCCAAACATCGGAAACAATCACGAAAGTTCAAAATCAAGTGAAAAACAAAGCCAAAATTCTCAGTACCTCCCAATCCCCAAGTTATAGTGAGAAAGAATGAGTCAATGGTTAAATAAAATAGTAGTGATGAGGAAAATAGGCCTATCTAAGTCATAAATCATAGTGGCCAAGTATTGTTCCCGTCTGTCTTGAAGAAGTATTATATTGGGCTACTGGCCACTTCAAAATCCTATAAAACTACAAAGAATTTTAGTTGATGGGCAATTACTAAAATTGATGCAGCTCTAGACTGGATAGAGAAACCAAGGGCCCAAGTTCAAAAAAAATTGAGAAAAACTTAATTGCTAAGGATGCCTTGTTAAATTGGTCCAAATCAGCAAAAAATGAGGAAGGCCTAGAGGAAGACCTAAGGAGTCCTAAGAACATCAAAATTTGCAGCCTACCCTATGGACCATGTTCTAGGCCCATTGATGTAGGCACAAAGTGTAACACACTCGTCTATGAGGAAAACTCAAAGGGGCTCCCTCAACTCAAGTTCAAACATATGCACTTAGGTTCCTACTGAGATCTGTTGTGGAAGAGGTAGGTAACGATAGTAATGCACAACTGTCTATGTCCCACTCCAAGTGAAAGCAAATAACTCCATATGGGATAACTACTAGAAATATATCTAGTATGTATAAAATTTCATGTACTCAAGATTAATCGTAGCCAGCATTTTCTAAGGGAGGAACCATGGTGAAAACTCTGGCTAAGAATGCTTTGGCGAGAGTAGCACCATGATAGGTGACCCTCTTGAGCGTCCTCACTTGAGGCACGATAAAAATGGGAAACTGATTAAGCAAGGCAACGGGAAACTGATTTATCACTTTGAACCAAGAAATTATGAAGTCACAAGTAGGGTCAAGTTGAAATCTTGATTAATCCAAATAACTGCAAGAAACATCATAATGATAAACTCGTGTCATCTAAATTGGGAATGCCCTTTACAACTGAAGTTCTAACTGGTGCAATAGTTGGTAAAGTTGAAAGGGGACATATGATAAAAAGACACATGGAGTAAAACTCATCATCCAAGAGATTACCTTTCAACTTGATCTTATTGCCTATGTGCTAACTTACCAACCAAATTGTTCCTTACACTGTGAGATATCATATAGGGCCTCACAAATATGTGGTGTTAGGGATTAAGCATCTTATTGTTGTTACCAGTTTAATGGTTGGAATGGGACTCTGCAATACTACATGAATCGAGTATATAGTGTGAAAAGTTGCCACCAATTGACCCTGGGGACTAGATCATTCTAAGGGAAAAGAGATAGGATGGACCGGGTCCATTACATGTCATAATGCCCAAAATTAACTTAATAGCTAGTGATGGTATAATAAATAGTGGAATGTGACATAGTTTGTTACTAGCTAATTTGTTTCTCCTAATAGAAACAAACATGTGTCATAACAATGGAACAAATTGTTAGGAAACACATCAGTTATCGCTTGCATTTTCTTTGGAGAGGTGCAAGTGTAAAATTCAGCGAATGGTATGTTAGCACCTAGCACATGATTCGTTAAACCTCGCTCTTCAAGATGTGACATGTATAAAGGTGGCACATAGGCTGGTTTTACTAATTTGTTTTGTAATGGGGAAGGCTATGCTCTGGTATATTTTAACCCAATGGAAAGAACCAAACATGTTATTTGAGACAATTGTACACCATCTCTCTGCCCTAGGCTTTCTAATTCTCTATTCTCAAAATTCTTTCCTCGATACCAATGAACCAAATGGGTCAATTACACATCTCTCCTAATTATATACATTTAGATAAGTTGATTCACATAATAGTATTTCTTGACCTTTATTTCCAATATATAATGGGAAATAAATAATTAAAATGATGATACATGTAAATGAAGGGTGAAGTCAGCAATCAATGTTCTTTGAGGCATGCATTGCTCACCCTAGTGCAGAAAAAATTACATACAAATACACATGAACCAGAAAGGGTGTTTTGCACCAAAGTTGATTGTCCATACAAAAGATTAATATGCACATGACAATTATCAATTTATTAATACAGTGACAAACCTTTCTACAGGTGATGACCACACTTCTATGTGTTCACGTTTTAGAGCTTAAAAGGCCCAAATGAAAGAACTCAGCATGCTTAAAACGCTCAAAAGTGCTTGATTTAACTCAAACATGTTTAAGACTTGACTCTTCTCCACTCTTCATATAAGTTACTACAGAGTTTGAAATTGTTGCCATTGTTCCCAGTATTAATAAGTTTCTGTGCAATCAAAGATCAAAACATTTTGTTCCAAACTTTAAAGCCCTGGTGGAAACATTCTCTAGAATCAAGATGTTAAACCTCAATACAACAGATTAGCCTTTACAATTTAAATATATTTATTGCAATCTCATGTAGCATTCACCATAATTGTTTTAAAAGTCTTAAACATGTTTTTAATAAACATGTTTAAGAGTTGACTCTTCTCCACTCTTCATATCAGTTACTACTGAGTTTGAAATTGTTGTCATTGTTCCCAGTATTAATAAGTTTCTGCGCAGTCAAAGATCAAAGCATTTTGTTCCAAATTTTAAAGCCCTGGCGGAAACAATCTCTAGAATCAAGATGTTAAACCTCAATATAACAGATTAGCCTTTACAATTAAATATATTTATTGCAGTCTCTTGTAGCATTCACCATAATTGTTAGTTTTTAATAATATATACTTTGGTTCTGTTATCTTGCACGCAAAACTTGGAAGTGATACAGAAGGGAAAGCAAGAAGAACCACATACCTCCAGGTTGTGCATGCTTGCCTGCAAAGGAAATAAGAGACATTATATCACTACAAAATCCAGGTATAAGAAACAGGTTTGGATGAGCCAATGCACATGACAGGTCTTTTCAAATTAAGATCACAGAAATGATCAGAAATTCAAAATGATATCCATGTCTTATATGCAGAAAACTGCCAAAAGGCCTATTACTTTCAAGTTACCAAGAGACACAGCACTGTCAAATAAAATATACATACTGACCCAAAGCCATGGCAACAGAATAGGATCTCTCGTAGCTAAATCAGAAATGATGGCCAACGAATGCCGCACTGCCACTGGATCAGCAAATGAAATCCTGCAGTCACATCAATCTCAAAATGCTAAATTAGTGACAGAACCAATAGAACTTCATGAGACTACAGATAACAAGCGCGCTGAATCTATTGCCGCTTAAGTTTGAGATGAACAACAGATTTTCAAACAATTGTTTTTTTCAATCTGCCCGTATTGTAAACAAACATGAATTAGAATATGAATATGAGGTAAATTGCATGACAGATGAAAGTTTGCATGACAACCAGCATACATTGTCTCCAGTCGAACAAAAGACAGGTTCTGTAATGCAATGAGTTGATACTTGATATATAACACTTGTTTCATGGTACATCACAAAACATGCAGAATGTCACAATAGAATAGAATATATGTATACACACAGATATACTGTTATACATATACAAACATATTTGTATGGAAAATAATTTTTTGGGTAGGGATCAGACAGTAATGCCAAACTATAGGCAGCAGAAACTAGAAAATCATAAAACATCCAATAAACCTTTTAGTCCAGCAATATTGTCACTCCTCACCAGGAGGATCCTTAAGATACTAGGAAGCAAAACCATAATAGTCATTGTTAAGATTAGTTATTAGTATTGGGTTATTGGGTTGTTACCTATATACCCATATACCCGCCTTATCTTCTATATATACTTTGTACCTTCTCTTATGTTAATCAATCAATTCCTATTCCAGGGTTTCTATTTCTCTACACAGTATCAGAGCAAGAAGAAACCCTAACCCTAAAATCATCTCCTTCTATTGCCGCCCCCACCCCTATCATCCTCTTCAAAACTCGCCGCACCCTCTCCAATCCTCTCCAAGAGGTGCTGCAAGCCTCTCCAACTGCCGCCGCCCCGCCCCATCCTCTCCAAGAGGTGCTGCAAGCCTCTCCAACTGCCGCCGTCCACCCCCCCCCCCCCCATTCTTCTCCAAGTGGTGCCGCAAGCCCTACAAGGCTCCAAGAGGTGCCGCCTTCTCTTTAAGGACCCCATCAAGTGCCGCAACTACTCCAAAAGGCTTCAAGAAGTGCCGCCTTCTCTCTAAAGGTCCCATCAAGTGCCGCAACTACTCCAAAACAGATTTTTAAATCTAATCGGGTTCTTTTGATGCTCTACACACCATATCTAGTGAGATCTGTTTTATTTTCTACATAAAAAATCAGATTTTTACATTTGCTCTGGCTATTTAGTTGTCCTACAAGACTTTTCTGGCTGATACATTGTTTTCTTGATGCTAATCTAGCTATTTGTGCTTCTATCTGGTAACTGAGTTGCTTATTTCTTTCTTACTGGTTATTCACTCATTACTGGCTAATTTCTGGTGCTTTATTTAACTGACTACTATGTTTGAGGCTACAAGTTCCTCCTTCACTATGATCTCTTCTGTGTTGGTTGTGACTTCTGTTCTCAAGATAATGTTGGGGACTATGGTGAAGTTGAATGGATCCAACTACTTGTTATGAGCGCAGACGTTCAGTATATTCATTGGCGCTCAAAACAAATTAGCTCACCTCCTTTAAGATCCACCTGCTACTTCAGATCCTACTCATATGACTTGGCTTACTGGAGATTATTCTATGATGATATGGCTTCTCAACAGTCTAAAAGAGAAGATTAGTAGTAGTGTTATATTCTTGACTACCACTAAAGAGATGTGGCATACACTAAAGTTAATATATGGCAATGAGAAGAATCTCTCGAGAGTGTTTGAGATCTATAAGCGCATGTTTGAGCTCAGACAGGTAGACAGATCTGTACCTGAGTTCTATGCGAACTCAATGTCTTATTAATGAGTTAGAAATGCATCAAATGTGTTACTGATGCGGCAATACTAAAGGGATATCACCAGGATCTCGCAGTATCGAAGTTTCTATCTGGCTTGAGTCCTATACTACGATCCCAGGTGCGGGTCAATATGGGAGGAGATAGTATTCTCGCGTTGACTGTCACCTTCTCGAGAGTTATGCGGGGCTCTACTGGATCTGATGTTTCATCTGCACCAACCATCATACAGTCTGTCATAATTTCTGGTCGTGAGAGAGAGGTCGTAGTTATGGCCGCGATTTTGGAGGACGAGGACGTGGATTCATTGGAGGCAGACGTGGATCTTATGGAGGCAAACAGAGTGCCTCTGAGAAAAGCCCCCGTCAATATAGACATTATGGACGTAGCAATCACATCTCCGAAAAGTACTAGGAGAAATTTAAAAATCCTGAGTGGGCATAGCTATATGATTCTGGTTCTCCTGCCTCGTGTGGTACTCCTCACAGTTCTTCATCTGCTATTCCTGGCTCTTCCACAGTTATAATATTGCATGAGGAGTATGATAGACTCCGACAACTAGAGTTCTCTCAGAACGATCTTTCAGCGACTCATGCATTGCTTCAGATATGCACGCCTATACTGCTTCTCCTCAAAAGTCCTGGATATTAGACTCAGAAGCCTCATCCTATATGATAGGTACTAAACAAGAGTTTGTTTTATTAAATTTGTCACGTGTCCACCCCCCTGTGAAAATTGTTGATGGTACTTATTCTCTTATATTAGGGAATGAGGTAGTTCAAGCTACTCCATCCTTGACCCTTACTGATGTCCTATATGTTCCACGATTTCTTATTAGTCTTTTGTCTATCAGCCAGTTTACTGAACATAAAAACTGCAAAATAACATTTTTCCCTTCTCACTGTCTGTTTCAGGACCTAACGAGTGGGAAGAGGATTAGTTCGGGGCATATACTATTTGGACGATCGAGTGACCCCTACTGGCTTAATTGCAGGTCAGCCTGATCTAGTTTTACTTTGGCACTGACGCTTGGGTCACCTTCGGTGCAAAAATTTTGATCTGTTCCTGTTGAGTCATCTATTTTTTCTTTAGATTGTGAGACTTGTGAGTTAAGTAAGCATCATCGTGCCGCCTTTCAGAGTCGAGTCAATAGTCGTAATAGTTTTACATTTGAGTTGGTCCATTCTGATGTCTGGGGTCCTAGTTATGTACCCTCCATTAAGGATTTTAAATATTTTTTGCTCTTTGTTGATGACATTTCTCGCATGACTTGGTTGTACCTCCTAAAAGAGAGGTCAGAAGTTTTCAGTGCTATTGAACTTTTTTTTAATGAAATAAAAAATCAGTTTTCTACTTCAATTCATGTGCTTCGTACTGATAATGTCTTAGAGTATGTTAAAAAAAGATGGATCTATTTTTTGTTTCAAAAATGGGATTATTCATCAGACCTCTTATTATCATACATCCCAACAAAATGGACTTGTTAAACGCAAACATAGATACATTCTGAATGTCGCTAGAACCATAATGATTCATATGAGTGTCCCTAAAATATTCATGGTATGATGCTGTGTTAAGTGTTTGTCATCTGATTAATAGAATACCCTCATCTGTGCTCAATAAAAATCTCCTTTTTCTTGTCTATTTTCTAACAAAATACCTTTCTTCATGACTCCCCCTTGTTTTCAACTGCATTTGTTTTGTTCAAGACTTGTCTCCTGGGCTAGACAAGTTATCTCCTAAATCCATAAAATGTGTTGTTGTTGGGTATTCTAGAACACAAATAGGATATCGATGTTATAATCCCTCCATCAGGAAGTATTTGGTGTCTGCTGATGTTATGTTCTTTGAATTTGTTCTATATTTCTCTCCACAGATTCCTATCAGTATATCTGAGGCTATTTCTGCGTCACCGACTGTGTCGTTGCCTGTACCTGCTTCTACTGTTTCTTCACCAGTCCTTCCAGTAGAAACTATGGATCCCCTGCACCCAAGCCAGCTCGAGATTTCAGATACGTCAACACTCATCGTCCAAAGGTTCCTGCCCCGAACCTCGGTTATGCCCTCTCCAATAGACGATCTTCCTCCTCCACCATCAGCATCTCCCTCTGATCTTGATATTCTCATTGCCTTTTGAAAAGGTAAATGATCTTGCACTGATCATCCTATTCCGAATTTCATTTCTTATGATCACCTTATCCTACTTTTCATTAATTTGACTTATCATTATCTTCTGAGTCTATACACAGGTCTCTAACAGAAACTTTATTGGTACCTGCCTGGGAGCAAGGTATGGATGAGGAGATGGAAGCTCTTACTTCTAGAGGAACTTGAGAGTTGGTTTCGGCACCAACAGATACTGTCATTGTTGGTTGTCATTGGGTCTTTACTTTAAAGTACCGCTCAGATGAATCTGTGGATAGATATAAGGTCAGACTCGTGGCCAAAGGTTATATTCAGACATATAGCGTCGACTATTTTGAGACATTCTCACCAGTTACCAGGATTAATTCTATCAAGATTCTGTTCTCCATTGTTGTTAACCTGTCATACATTGTTCCAACTGGATGTTAAGAACGCTTTCTTATATGGGAATCTTCAAGAAGAAGTGTATATGGAACAATCCCCATGATATGTTGCTCAGAGGGGGACAAAAGTCTATCGTCTCAAGAAGACCATATATGGACTCAAGCAGAGTCCAAGGGCGTGGTTTGAGAAGTTCAGCCGTATCATTTTTGCTCTTAAATTTCACTGGTGTCATTCAGATCACTTTGTCTTCATTCGACGCACAAAGCCTGGCATCGTAGTTCTGATTGTTTACGTTGATGATATTTGCTGACTAGTAATAATTCAGCTGGGCTATTGGAGACTAAACAGTACCTTAAGCGTCATTTTGTGACCAAGAACATGAGATATCCAAAATACTTTTTGTGAATTGAAGTTGCATATTAAAAATACAATATACTTCTTTCTCAACGAAAGTATGCTCTAAATCTTCTTGAGGAAGTAAGTCTTTTGGGATGCAAGCCTGCTACCACTCTAATAGAAGCCAATATGAATTTATGATTTGATGACAGTCATACACTTGATGATCCAGGAAGATAAAGAAGATTGATTGAAAAGTTATTATATCTCATGGTTACTAAGCCAGACATAACCTTGTTGTAGGGGTACTTAGTAAATTCATGCATCAGCCCAGAGAGACTCATTGGTTAGCTGCGACAAGGGTTCTGACTTAATCAAGAGTTGTCCAGAAAAAGGATTAGTGTATAGGAAACATGGGCATGTACGCATTTCTAGATATTCGGATTCAGGATATGCTGGTGATTGAGGCGATAGGAAGTTTACTACTGGGGATTGCAGCTTTGTTGGAGAAAATCTGGTAACTTGGAGGAGTAAAAAGTAAGATGATGTGTCTCGCTCGAGTGCATAAACTGAGTATAGAGTTATGGCTCATACGATATGCGAGATGATATGGTAAAAAAAAAATCTATTGATGAAACTTGGTTACAGATAGCCTGGGCCGATGCCTATGCATTGTGATAATCAGTCTACTATCTACATTGCCCAAAATCCTGTATTCCATGAAAGAACCAAACACATTGAGAATGACTGTCATTTTGTCAAAGATGCTTGGACAAAAAAGGTGGTTACATTCCAGTTCACAACGTCTTCAAAGTAGTTGGCTGATCTCCTTACCAAAGCTGTCTCACCTCAGGTGTTTTCTAATTTATGTAACTGTAATATCCCTAATTAGTAATACTGTATTTTTATTTTTCTATAGTATTTATTCTGCTTTACTAATTATTTAATTAAGATTATCAATTAACTTATTTTATTACTTCTTCTTGTGATTATTATTATATTAAATATGCAAATTATTTTAAGATGGTAAATGGTAATTTGACCTTATATGTATATTTAGCATTATTAGGTATCATTATTTTAATTACTAGCTAGTATTTTTCCCATTACTATTATTACTATTATTATTTTTTATAGTTGTTGCTATTATTGTTAGTATTATTATTGTTGTTATTATTTTTATTGTTATTATTAACCATGCTAATCCTGTTATTATTATTATTATCCTTGATGTGTTCTTATTATTATTATTATTACCTTGTATTATTATTATTACATCTTTATTATTTCCTATCCATTCCATGTTTCCCTTACCCATTAGCCCATGATCCCATTATTATTAGATCCAAACCCAAACTCCAATACTCTATACCCATTTAGACCCAATACCCATAAACCATCACCCAATAATTTTTCTATATAATCCATTCCCTAACCCTAATCAAAATCTAATCTTTATCATAATCTTCCTCCTCTAATCCAAGGCGCCGCCCCCATTGGTTGGCAACCCACCATGGCAGCAGCCCAAATCTCCCCGGCCATGCATCATGCCAAGGCCGAGCCACCAGAGCCCCATAGCGGTCCACCATGGCCTGAGCCCCCAACCTAGGCAAACGTTCATCCTCTGTTGATCAGCCCAGAGCCTTGTCATGTCCACCAGCACAGCAGATCCAGCCTCCCTTTTGCTGGCTGCCTGCAGCCCTTGGCCGGCCATCACCCAGCACAGGCCCTCTGCCCCGCACCCACCACAATAGCAGCCGCCCAACTTCCCTTGCCGTGTGCAACCCACATGGCAGCAGCCACGCCATGGTCCAGCACCAAGCCAGCGTGAGTCCCTGCATATTCCCTCTCTTTACAAATTTGAATGCATGGGAATGATATTATGTGAGTGTTTGTTCTCATGTCTTTTCCTTATTTACTGTTGTCAGTAGTGTTCATGTATCTATTCGTATCATTTCATGTTATTATATGACATATTTTACTAGTATGATTACCCGTACCATTTCATATAACATCAGTGATTGTACACCCTATGTATTTCATTGATATGAGCATTTATTGGTGTCATTTTATGTATTGGTATGTCGCCATTGTTGACTTAGACCTAGTATTAATATACCGTGAACGGACTTGATCTAGTAACTGACCTATTTGTGATAAATCTTAGAATTAAGTGTATTGATCTTGAGGCTGATTAATTGATGATTGAGGACCAGAGATTCATGTTTTATGCGTGGTATTTATTGGACAAATTGTTGGTGACTATTCCGACTAGAATTCTTTTGGATATTGAGGACGTGTTAGACATGATGTTGCCTTATTAATAGACTGTTTTACCGATACATGGATATGTATGAATATGTTACCCTAAATGCTGATGTATGCGATGGGACTGACTTTTGGACTGTTTATAACTATTATTTTTGGATTCTCGCATTGATGAGTTTGACTGATGTATTGATGATCTTATTGATATTGACTATTAGATGTAGAGGTGATCTAGATTTCATGTTGATTGAGGATGTTACACTTCTTAGTTATGATTTTAATTGATTTGGATGTCGATGATTGAATAAATAGATCTTTATTAATAAAATGAAATCTTGGACTTGAACCTGTCGGTAGACTCGATTGGATTGAAGTTGACTTGGGAGTTGAGGAATAGGCTTAATTGGGTTGACTTGATCTGGTGGATTTTAGACATATATATACTCGATGTGTTACATGAGTTTTGGGATCTTGTGATTTACCTTTATGAAAGTGAGAGTGTGATGATTTTGATCGGATTGGAGTGTGATGATCTGATTAGATGTGTCAGAATAATTGTTATTTCAGTTATTGAGATACAGATATATTGGTGATGGTTTACCGTATCAGATATTTTGACGTAGATTGATACTTGATGCTCAGAATGACTATTGAGGCTATAGTTCATAATGACTATTGAAGCTATGAGTAGAGGGTCAGCTATTGATATATGCAGTATAGGTATACCCTGCTTTAAATATCGGCCGAGTCGGCCGATATATCGTCCGATATCTCCTTTTTTGCCTGTTGCCGATATGATATGAGAAAATCGTTCGCCATATCACTTGTAGCATAAAACGGCCGATATTTGAAATATTGGCCGATAAACCGCCCGATATATCGCCCAATATATCGCTCAATATGAAATAACTTATTAATTGCATGACTGCGTGCAAATGTACATTATTGTTTATTGTCTTTGCATGCATATTACATCATTTTTATTAAGTAGATGATATCTATGACATGAAACCAACTTGTAGTTATCAATATTTCATATATATATAGTGTCGATATGAAGGTTCGATATTCGCGCGTATCCCCGAAATCTCCCCCGATATCCGATATCCGATATGAAAAAACCCCATCCGATACGATCCCGATATCTGATATTTAGAACCTTGCAGGAACATGAGATGTTGATCAGTTATATATGAGATTATAAATTGACTAGACGATGCAGGACTGTTACTGTATTATTTCATGTTACAAAAAATTACTGGGAAAGTATCGTTAGACCATAACCATCATGTACAACTCTATTGTTCATCGTATACACGGTTACTATTACTGTTTACTGTCCTGATTACTGTTGACTGTTATACTGTACCATTACTGTCACCGTATCGTCCCAGCATTATAAGTAACATGGATATCGATTATCATGACTAAATTAATAATAATACAAAAAGGCAACTTACACTCAGATTGGGAAAATTGATGAAGGAGACAGCGTCTGTATTTTGGGTAGACCTAGGATTTAGGTTGCGCAGCCGAAAGAGGGTTCCACTGCAGGGTTCCTGTAGGGTGATTGGCACCCCATCCTGTTCCTGTTATACATGTTATACAAGTACCTGACCTGTTATACATGTTCCTGACTATCTTGCGGTGGAGCCTGGTTCAGCGCCAAGAGTCTGGGCCGTGATCCCGGGTATGCACGGGACCCACCTAAAACACATACAATGTCTCCAACCGATCAGTTTCAATAACTGAGGACCTCGATTGGCGCGTGCAGTAGGCGTAGTATGAGATACGTCTATTACATGTGACAATTGGTGTTCTCTGACATAATTAATAATGATAAATTGTTAATGTATTGTGACTGACTGTGATCACCCGATTGTACGTATATATAACTATGATTGAAATATAATTGTACACAAGACCGGATTGTATACCAGAATAGTGACATATGTTAGGTTACACATATTGACATTAGTGGTCAGGATACCAGTTATATATCATTCATAGCTTTGTTCTTGACATTGATTTTTTTGTTATGTTTCATTTCACTTATCATGTTGTTATTGCTTGAGTTGTTATACACGAACACCATTTCCTTAGATTTGCACGTCTAGGATTTTGGACATCTTCTTATATTGTTCAGGTGTTTGTGTGATCGTACACATTATGAGGAGCTGGAGTCTCTCTTTCTTGATTATAAGTATTCTTATTCTTTTATTCATGTTATTTCCTGATTCTATCTTTATCACATCCAGTTGCTATTTTCTTTCCTTTATTCATCTGTTACATTGTGTTAGATATTTATATGTCATATTGCAGTGATATTGATTTATTGTAGTACATTTTGTAGCTTGTTCAGGTTACTTTAGGCTTAGCGTATGTGCGTGGGGTATTTTTCTCGCGTACATACGTCGTCGACCTTCGTCACGACTCCGTTTTTGCGTATTTTGAGAAGCGGGGCGTGACAAGATTTTCTTGGTATCAGAGCCAGGTTTGATATAAAAAGATAACCTAGTTCTTACCTGTGACCTGAGACAGTTATGTTCACACTGCAATATATATATACTATTCATACGATGATTTGACTCCATTTGAAATTGATCGTCCTCCCTTTGGAATCCATCTCTTGAATCTTTTGATATCCCTAATTCTAACTCTTTTTTTTAGAGTAATCTTGGCTCCATCTTGATTCTTATTCTTCTTTCCAATTTTATTTCTTGATTTTGTCTCTTAGAATTCGACCACTCCATGTTGAGGCCGGTAGCAGAGATCAGAGTGCGTTGCGGAAGCGCGGTGGACGCATGATGCAGTGAGAAGCGACATGGAAGCTTTATCTTCTCCCTTAATCTTGATTTGCTAACATTCCTTACTTTATTGAAATTTCGAGGACGAAATTTTTGTTAAGGTGGGTAGAATGTAATATTCCTAGTTAGTAATACTGTATTTTTATTTTTTTACAGTATTTATTCTGCTTTACTAATTATTTTATTAAGATTATTAATTAACTTAATTTATTACTTCTTCTTGTGATTATTATTATATTAAATATGCAAATTATTTTAAGATGGTAAATGGTAATTGGTCTTATATGTATATTTAGCATTATTAGGTATTATTATTTTAATTACTAGCTAGCATTTTTTCCATTACTATTATTACTATTATTATTTTTATAGTTGTTGCTATTATTGTTAGTATTATTATTGTTATTATTATTCTTATTGTTATTATTAACCATGCTAATCATGTTGTTAATATTATTATTATTATCCTTGATGTTGTTCTTGTTTTTGTTATTATTATTACCTTGAATTATTATTATTACTACTATTATTATTATTACTATCTTTATTATCTCCTATTCATTCCATGTTTCCCTTACCCATTAGCCCATGATCCCATTATCATTAGATCCAAACCCAAACTCCAATACACTACACTCATTTAGACCCAATACCCATAAACCCATCACCCAATAACTTTTCTATATGATCCATTCCTTAACCCTAATCAAAATCTAATCTTCATCATAATCTCCCTCCTCCAATCCAAGTCGCCGCCTCCATTGGTTGGCAACCCATCATGGCAGCCGCCCAAATCTCCTCGTGGCCACGCATCATGCCGAGGCCGAGCCACCACAGCCCCACAGCGGTCCACCATGGCCTGAGCCCCCAACCTAGGCAAACTTTCTTCCTCTGTTGATCAGCCCAGAGCCCTGTTGTGTCCACCAGCATAGCAGATCCAGCCTCCCCTTTGCTGACTGCCTGCAGCCCTTGGCCGGCCATCACCCAGCCCAAGCCCTCTGCCCCACCCCCTTGCTCCTGGCCGCACCCACCATAATAGCAGCCGACCAACCTCCCTCTGCGGTGCAACCCACATGGCAGCAGCCATGACATGGTCCAGCACCAAGCCAGCGTGAGCCCCTGCATATTCCCTCTCTTTACAAATTTGAATGCATGGGAATGATATAATGTGAGTGTTTGTTCTCATATCTTTTCCTTATTTATTGTTGTCAGTAGTGTTCATGTATCTATTCGTATCATTTCATGTTATTATATGACATATTTTACCAGTAGATTACCCGTACCATTTCATATGACATCAGTGATTGTACACCCTATGTATTTCGTTGATATGAGCATTTATTGGCATCATTTCATGTGTTGGTATGTCGCCATTGTTGGCTTAGACCTAGTATTAATATACCGTGGACGGGACTTGATTTAGTAACTGACCTAGTTGTGATAAATCTTAGAATATAAGTGTATTGATCTTGAGGCTGATTGATTGATGATTGAGGGCCAAAGATTCATATTTTATGTGTGATATTTATTGGACAAATTGTTGGTGACTATTCCGACTAGAATTCTTTAGATATTAAGGACGTGTTAGACATGATGTTATTTTATTGATAAACTGTTTTACCGATACCTGGATATGTGTGAATATGTTACCCTAGATACTGATGTATGTGATGGGACTGACTTTTAGACTGTTTAGAACTATTATTTCTGGATTCTCGCATTGATGAGTTTGACTGCTGTATTGATGATCTTATTGTTATTGATTATTAGATGTAGAGGTGATCTAGATTCCATGTTGATCGAGGATGTTACACTTCTTAGTTATGATCTTGATTGATTTGGATG
Organism: Agave tequilana; assembly: GCA_038442645.1. Taxonomy (NCBI): domain Eukaryota; kingdom Viridiplantae; phylum Streptophyta; class Magnoliopsida; order Asparagales; family Asparagaceae; genus Agave; species Agave tequilana. The sequence continues at coordinate 19,181 of JAVJIF010020044.1, read as the reverse complement.
TCGATGATTGAATAAATAGGAGATCTTTATTAATAAAATGAAATCTTAGACTTGAACCTGTCGGTAGACTCGATTGGATTGGAATTGACTTGGGAGTTGAGGAATAGGCTTGATTGGGTTGACTTGATCTAGTGTATTTTAGACATATATATATACTCGATATGTTACTTGAGTTTTGGGATCTTGTGATTTACCTGGATAGAAGTGAGAGAGTGTGATGATTTTGATCGGATTGGAGTGTGGGCGATCCGATTAGATGTGCCAGAACAATTGTTATTTCAGTTATGGAGATACAGATATATTGGTGATGGTTTACCGTATCAGATACTTTGACGTGAATTGATACTTGATGCTCAGAATGACTATTGAGGCTATAGTTCATAATGACTATTGAGGCTATGAGTAAACGGTCAACTATATTATATGCAGTACAGGTATATGAGATGTTGATCGGTTATATATGAGATTATACATTGACTAGACGATGCAGAACTGTTACTGTATTATTTCATGTTACAGAAAATTACTGAGAAAGTATCGTTAGACCGTAACCATCATGTACAACTCTATTGTTCATCGTATACACGGTTACTATTACTGTTTACTGTCCTGATTACTATTCACCATGTATACGATTACTATTGACTGTTATACTGTACCGTTACTGTCACCTTATCGTCCCAGCATTATAAGTAACATGGATATCGATTGTCATGACTAAATTAATAATAATGCAAAAAGATAACTTACACTGGGATTGGGGAAATTGATGGAGGAGACAGCGTCAATATTTTGGGTGGACTTAAAATTTAGGTTACGCAGCCAAAAAAGGGTTCCACTGCAGGGTTCCTGTGGGGTGACTGGCACCCCGTCCTGTTCCTGTTATACATGTTATACATGTACCTGACCTGTTATGCATGTTCATGACTACCTTGCGGTAGGGCCTGGTTCAGCGCCAGGAGTCTGGGCCGTGGTCCCGGGTATGCACAGGACCCACCTAAAACACAGACAATGTCTCCATCCGATCAGTTTCAATAACTGATGACCTCGATTGGCGCGTGTAGTAGGCGTAGTATGAGATGCGTCTTTTACATGTGACAATTGGTATTCGCTGACATAATTAATAATGATAAACTGTTAATGTATTGTGACTGACTGTGATCACCCGACTGTACGTATATATAACTATGATCGACATATGATTGTACACATGACCGGATTGTATACCAGACTAGTGACATATGCTAGGTTACACATATTGACATTAGTGGTCAGGATACCAGTTATATATCGTTCACAACTTTGTTCTTGACATTGATTATTTTGTTATATTTTATTTCAGTTATCATGTTGTTATTGCTTGCGTTGTTATGCACGAACACCATTTCTTTTACACACACTCATTAGGTCGTTTCTGAGATTTGCACGTCCAGGATTTTGGACATCTTATATTGTTCAGGTGTTCGTGTGATCGCACGCGTTATGAGGAGCTAGAGTCTCTCTTTTCTTGATTATACGTATTCTTATTCTTTTATTCATGTTATTTCCTGATTCTATCCTTATCATATCCAGTTGCCATTTTCTTTCTTTTATTCATCTATTACATTGTGTTAGATATTTATATGTCATATTGCAGTGATATTAATTTATCGTAGTAGATTTTGTAGCTTGTTCAGGTTATTTTAGGCTTAGCGTATGTGCGTGGGTATTTTTCTCGCGTGCATACGTTGCCGACCTTCGTCACGACTCCGTTTCCGCATATTTTGGGAAGCGGGGCGTGACAGTAACAAGCTGGGCATGTTAGATCTACATTCTCCAGTTTAAGGGGGAGTGTTAAGATTAGTTATTAATAATGAGTTATTGGGTTGTTACCTATATACCAATATGTCCACCTTGTCTTATATATATACCTTGTATATTCTCTTATGTTAATCAATCAATTCCTATTTTAAGATTTCTATTTCTCAACAGTCATAAATTTTGAGGTTGGGGATACGGTTCTGGCCTTCTGTGCACAATGATTTGGAGCAATGAAATATAGGCTGCTGGGGTTTCGAGTTTGAGGCCCCATTCTTTCCCTCAAAAAAAAATTAAAGTCATAAGTTTTCCGTTCAACATTGTAACTGTCCTTAAACATCATCCTCATTCCTTACCTAATTAAAACTATCAAGTAATGGAAAATGGTACACTTCCTCGTAAAGAAAGTCTGTCAAATCCTTTGTATTCCAGTCTTAAAAAAGTCATCGAAGGATTGGCAGTAAAAGATTAGATACACTTACCCCTGAATAGCACGATGGAGAAAAGCAGGGTTTCCTGGATCGATAGGAAGTCTTCTTAGAGCACTAAGAGCAGCATATTGCAAATTATTCCGAATAACTGACTGCAGAAATTGAAAAACTATGTCACTTGGAGCAGCATTTGCCAGGGACGGTAACCCGGTTTACAACAACAATTACACAGTACCTTATCAAATAAGAGCAGTTTTTCCTAAGTAATTATCAAAGGAAACTGAAATTTGCACAAACAAATATGCATGCTCAACAACTTCAATTTTTTTTCTTATTTTGGTCAAAAGATAGGCCAGTGCCCCACCAGCAGCAAAGTTCCATGTGCTTGGTAAACAATTCATTAAGTTTTGTATTGTAAAGAGATCATGTATTTATACAGATCAGCTAGTAGATCAGTACCCAAACAAACATTATTTATCTTATTGCTAACAAAAGGAAAAGATATCATAACACAGTAAAACAGGAAATGAAAAGATAACGGTGTGCCTGAAATATCTAAATATGACGGACAGTCACCAATTTCTCAAGCGTGTGCAAATAAGAGTGGTGTCTATTGTGAATTACTTAGCATGCATGCAAGATGTGTATGACCATAAAACACTTCCCATAATTTCTCTGATGTTTCCTTGGTGGAAAGGGATTAAGCTATTCGTAAGATTTCATCATCCAAATCAACATGGATAGCCTAAATGATTTGATGTATATAGCAATCTTTTGGGGAAGTGAGGTTGACACAGAATCATCTTCCAAAATATCTGTTTGAAAATTTTGGAGTGGGAAAGTACAGATCCAATGTCACTTTCCTTTCAGTGACAAGGATAGAGAACCAAGAGGGGGGATACAGAAAGTGCTAAGGATATATAATTCAACTTTCAAGCAGAAAAACAATGACGAAAAAAATTAAGCAGAAAAATAACAGCAACATAAACATATATAGTTGTCATTGAAAAAACATTTGAAGCACATCAGTAGAATAATATAGCCACTGATCATAGAAAAAGTGTTTGTAGCTTGATCTGAAATCAATTTGATTTATACAAACTCCAATATCAATACCTCTTTATCGCCACCTGGCTTGGCGAAAATGCCTTTCTTACGCTTTTCTTTTGTGTCTGCAACCTGAAAGATCATTAAAAAAGAAACTGATACCAAGAAAGGTGTGGGACAAGAACCAGTAATTACTGCAACAAAGAGACTGAAGGCAAGACCAAAGGGGTGCAAGTGGGGTTGTATATCAAATATTCAAAATATTTGAATCTGGTTCATATCCACAAATATCTAGTACATATTGCATATGGATACAAATATTTAGTACATATTTAATATTCAATATAACTATAGAATTCAGATAATTAGCATCAACTGAGAGTCTATGATTAACATCCATTCTACTCATATTCTTTTATTATGTATTACTTATATATGTATGGACGGATGGATGCATATGTATTCAGTTTATTTTCTCGATAAAGGTAGACCAGACCCAATAACAACAATTTTTCTTTCTTTTTTGGGGGGAGGAAAAAACAACAATTTGTTTTAGTATTCTAAGTATACAATTTGATAAGTATGCATATAAGTTTTTGATATTTCTCAAAAATGTATTGGAAATAAAAAATTGAAATTCTATTGCAGTTAAGCAGTATGGTTTAGTTTCCTATTTTGATGTTCGGTAGATGGCCAAATGGATGTTTAGATAGCAAATTTTTTTTGTATAATTTGTGTATATCTTGATATTCGGCTAGTGGAAGAAAGGATAATCAGAAAGCCTGACAGAGTCAGATATTATCTGAATTCAGACAGCAGCCATGAGATTCAGATAGGATTACTATTAAAATATGAAGAGGATGTCAAAACAGATCCAGGTAGCAGTTCAAATTTCTGAACTAGCCATAATATTTTCAAAGCTAGATACACATACAGGTTATCCATCTTGTTTCCACCCTAAAGTGCATGGGGATATTATCTGATTTCAGATAGCATCCCTCAGATTCAGATGCAAATATATTTTATATATGAAGTAGGCATTGAAGCGAATATTGTTAGTGTGTTCATATTTCATAGTCGGATAAGGATGTACAGCATCCACTTTGTTTATGTTCGTGGGTTCAGGTGCATGGGGAAAGAGAGTGAATTTCTAAACAAATGCTTTTAGCAGGCACTGAGGCTCTAAGACGTCGTGATTTTGATAAGATCATTGAAACTGCTTAGTCACACAGTTGGTATGTATAAAAAAAATTGACTACAGCGCATTACGAACCTTTTCCAGAATGCCAAACACAATTTCATACAACTTGGACAAAATTTCAGAACTGCTTTCCGGTGCAGCAGTAAGGGCCTTAAGAGCTGCAAGCCTCCGCGCATGAACTTCTAGACAAAATAAATAAAGTTAAAGAAAAGCCAAAACCAAAAAAGAAAGCAATGCCATGTGGTTATATGTGATTTCACTTGGTACATTCCTAGCATCAGTCAATAGCATTTAGCATCAAACACTGCAGATGTTCCTACTCTAAGACAAACAGGCATAATTAAGTTGTCAATAGAAATTTGATATTGATACTTTCCTTAGCATTCCAGATAAAAGGTTCTAGGTATTGATAGGAATCACTAGGCACTTTTATTTGTTTAGGCTATTTTTCTCTTTATTTTAGGCTAGGCTATTTTTTCTTTATTTTAGTCTCATATTAGATATGTTGGAAGACTTCTGCTTGTATGGGCATATAAAAGGCCAAGTGTTATAATTATTTTTTAGTTTAATTGATTTGAGAAATCTAAACTTTGCATTGCAATTATTTGCTTTGTATTAGATCTCTGCATGGTAATGTGCTGAGTGAGAGAGACATCTCCTTGATAGTGAAACTAAAATTCATTTTTATCCTTCTAAACCCTAATTTTCTCTACATCTTTATCTTCTTCTCTGACCCATTTTACATCAGTTTGGTATCAGAGCTAAAATCATGATCTTCTTTTCCCTTCTTCTTACTTTTTTCTTCCTCCATAAAAATTGTCCCTTCCACAAACCCTAGCCTCCACTAAAGGTTTCACAAAATCTAGCCTCTACCAAAAAAATCTGAAACCCAATATCAGATTTTAAAAAAATCAAAAAAAGAAAAAAAATCAAAAATCAAAGAAAATAAAAAAATTCACTATTCATTATCTTCTCCCCCCGGCAGCAGACGAAACCCTAGACCATCTAGGGTTTCGTCTGCCACCACGCACCAGTGCCACCCTACCCCTCGGTCGCGCCAGTGTCCACCTATCGCGTCCACTGTTTCCTTCCTCGTCTGTCCTCTTCGCCGACCGCACCCACGCCATCAGCACCAGATCCACCACTCAACAACCTCCGACCTCGTTGCCGTCTCTGCTACCTTTTCCGACCTCGTCGCCCTCTTTGCCACCTTCTCCCCCTCCCTCTCAGCCTCTTCTGACCTCGTCGTCGCCTTCTTTCACTCGTGACGTCAGATCCAGAGTCGTCATCCTTCTCTCCATCATCAGCAAGCCTAGGCTTCCTCTCCTTCGCTGCCTTTGTCATCCCGCAATCTTCTCATCATCGACAAGTGCTCTGTCGCCGTCGTCGTGCACTACAGCCATTGAAGAACGTATTGGATAAGATTGAAGCAGATTCGATTGAATCGGATCCCATCAAGTAAGTGGATCCGATAAGATCCAATCGGATCGTACCCACCACTTGAAAGGCTGGTCGGATTGGGTTGGATCCAACTAACCCGACCTTAATCCGATCCACTTCAGTGGATTCAAGCCAAGCCTGTAGCCGAGCCGAGCTGCCTCCATGCCAAGCCGACTTTAGAGCCGACTCCAAGTCGCGACTTCTCTGAGCCGCTACTGTACACAACAACAGCATAACAACAGTTTGAAACCCGTTTCAGGCACGTTCAGTGTCCGATTCAAGTTCCGTATGGAGAGTTGGGTTCGTCGCGGAGTCCCGGAGCCACTGAGAAAATTTCAAAGCTTTTGGGCAACAGATCTGACCTAATACACCATGTTATTAGGAACTACTACTCGGTATCAGTGCTTTTTGAGTAGCGGTGCTTTTCAAGCGTCTTTTGATACACTCTAAACTCACCCTTCATTATTGTGATTCCTTGCATACATGTGAAATTTTTGGTGATTGTTAGTGTAGTTGCTACTCTTATTTGACATTTTGTTGTCTGCTTACATTTTCACTTTTAAGAATCATTCTTGCATGTTCATTTTAGTAGCCGTTAGGAATTTTTTTTTCCAGTTTGATTATATAGTACACGCATTTAGTGACATTTAGGGATTGGTTGCATCTGTGTGATTATGTGTATTGCGTTTACATTTGTAGATAGTGCATGCTCCTTCGTGGTGGTAGAATAAATCACCCTGATCATCTAGATATGGAGACCAAACTAGATCTAATCCTTAAAGAGCTTCAGGACCTAAAACTTAGGGTAGAAGGGTTGAAAAGTAAAAACAAAGAGGAGACATCTAAAGATGACCTTCAAGATGATAGATGAGAGAAGAACACCAATAGATTCAAGTTCCGTCTGGAGGGTTGGGTTCGTCGTGGAGTCCCGGAGCCACTGAGAAAATTTCAAAGCTTTTGGGCAACAGATCTGACCTAATACACCATGTTATTTGGAACTACTACTCGGTATCAGTGCTTTTTGAGTAGCGGTGCTTTTCAAGCGTCTTTTGATACACTCTAAACTCACCCTTCATTATTGTGATTCCTTGCATACATGTGAAATTTTTGGTGATTGTTAGTGTAGTTGCTACTCTTATTTGACATTTTGTTGTCTGCTTACATTTTCACTTTTAAGAATCATTCTTGCATGTCATTTTAGTAGCCGTTAGGAATTTTTTTCCAGTTTGATTATATAGTACACGCATTTAGTGGCATTTAGGGATTGGTTGCATCTGTGTGATTATGTGTATTGCGTTTATATTTGTAGATAGTGCATACTCCTTCGTAGTGGTAGAATAAATCACCCTGATCATCTAGATATGGAGGCCAAACTAGATCTAATCCTTAAAGAGCTTCAGGACCTAAAACTTAGGGTAGAAGGGTTGAAAAGTAAAAACAAAGAGGAGACATCTAAAGATGACCTTCAAGATGATGATGAGAGGAGAACACCAATAGATGTAGGAATGACAAGGATGGCATAAATACATCAGATTAAGATAGATCTCCCTACATTTGACAGTATCAATGACCCAAAGATTTTTACTGATTGGATGACTGACTTGAATTACTACTTTGATTGGTATAGATTTACTGAGAAAAGTAGGATTCAGTTTGCTAGAGTCAGACTTACAAGGCCAGCTAGGATTTATTGTACATCGGTGAGGCGTGGGACTTCTGTTGAGTCTTGAGAGAAAATGAAACAGCAACTTAAAAAGAAATGCCTTCCCGACTCCTGTAAACATCGCCTCTTAGATAAATTGCACAGCTTTTGTCAGGGTAGTAGGTCAGTTCAGGACTACACTATCGAATTTAACGATCTAACCCTACATTGTGAGGTACAAGAAGACTCCTATCAAGTCATATCTAGATATCGTTATGCGTTGAGGTCAGATATCCAGCGAGCTAGGTTCACTTACTCCCGCACAGATCCTTGAACAAGCAAGTCAGCTAGCTCAAGACATAGAAACCTCCCTCAAATTTTCTTCAAAGCACAAGATCATTCCTAAAACTGGTGAGCAGCCTAACCCAAACACACACACACCACTAAAGACTCCAAAGGCAAATTTGTGATAAGTGAATCTCCTAAGAATGCCAAAGGTAATCAACATTTTAAGTGTCAAGATTATGGTCATATTGTTGCTCAGTGTCCCTCTAGGAACTTTTTAGTTAGGGGAACTGATTCAGATGATGATGAGCTCAAGACAGTAATTCATGAACCAGTTGGGAGTGCGTATGATACTATTGAGAACGTTAGGGATTCGAGCACCCAATTAGGTGTCATTAGATGTTTACATACGGTCGTTAGACATGAGAATTGGGGTACATTTAGTGTGTTTCACACCTATGTTCTGCATGAGGGGAAAAATTATAAGCTAATGATAGATGGGGGTAGTTGTGCGAACATCATTGCCAAGAAAACTCTTGAGAAGATGGGTCTCAAGGCTAAACCACATCCCCTCATACAACGTGAATTGAGTTGATAAGACTACCCAATCTATTACTCAGCGTTATCAGCCCCTATCCACATGTCTAGCTATCAGGACCGCGTTTGGTATGACGTCTTAGACATAGGCATTACACACATTTGTTGGGTAGGTCTTGGTTGTATGACTTGAACGTGACCAGTCTTGATAGGTCAAACACTTGTGAATTTAAATGGAATGAAAAGAAAATAGTGTTGAAACCTGCCGAATTCAAATCTAATGTGAGCAGTAACAAGATGGAAGTAATCACCGAAAAAGTGAGAAGCCATGTTACCTAGTGACTAGATCCCAATCTTCGACTAAAACTTTGGTTGACAAGTCTACCTCTAAACCTAGGAATCCCCTCAGCATTCTCCCTCTTCCCAAAGACATTAAACCCATTATCATAGTTGAATCACATGCACCACATTTGCATGAGTTGCATGTTCACACTAAAAGGCAAATGACATTCAGTAATTATAATTATCAGTCTGTTGCAAAATCTCACAAGTAGTTGCAGAAACTTGCAATAGGTGATGAAATGTTGATTAGAGTACACCCAGAGAGGTTCTCATTAGGGACATTGAAAAGGCTCCATGATCGATGCAGTGGTCCATACAAAGTTTTGAAGAGGTTTGATTCTAGCGCCTACTAGCTCGATATTCCCCGTGATCTTCGAATCAGTCTTGTATTCAGCGTCGAGGATCTGACTTGTTTAGCACTTCAGTTACTCATTTGTGTAGTCCTACCCGGTTCAACTTCATCATTCACATCGTCGTCATTCACCAGTGACGAATTTTTGAAAGTCGACGAGAATTGATGGGATTCACTAGCTCTTTTTTTTTTGTTTAGACCATTTTCCTCTTTATTTTAGGCTAGGCTATTTTCTATATTTATTTTAGTCTCATATTGAATATGTTAGGAGACTTCTAGTTGTATGGGCCTATAAAAGGTCAAGTGTTTATAGTTACTTTTCAGTTCAGTTAATTTGAGAAATCTAAACTTTGTATTGTAATTTTTGCTTTGTGTTGAATTTCTGCATACTGATGTGCTGAGTGGGAGAGAGATCTCCTTGATGGTGAAACCAAAATTCATCTTTATCTTTCTAATCCTAATTTTCTCTCCATCTTTATCTTCTTCTCTATCAAGTTTTGCATCAGGTACTCTAGAGAAATACCATAGCGTTGTAACAAGATGAATAAATAGACGGGCACCAATTCGTTAACCGACTACTGAAACATGCAGATCATAGAGTGCGTTTACTCAATTAAAAATATAGATCAATCAAACATAAAATAAAAGTATGGTCCAAGTGACTCAAAATTATAAGGTTTGCAATTTTTGAAGATTTTATTATTATTATGGCCTCTTTTTAACTAGTTGCAGAATATTTGTTTCTCATCCATTACAAAGTTAAATGAATAAATGAAGACTTTAGATGCAAACGTATAGAAACTAGTGATGAGTGGATGACTAGAAAAGCATAATGAAGTGAAAAAACAACAATACACTCAGGATCAGCATTTGAGGCCTCTGAAGTGAGCTGGGCTACTATTCGAGGCACCACATCTGCTCTAGTGACACCTCCAACAGCATCAATATCAGCCAGTGCGTCCCAGTTTGGTGTGGGAATTCCACCACCTGGAGTTAAACCTTGGGCTCCAGTATCTGACAATATTCTGGCCAAATAGTAGTAAACATAACGCAGAACATTCCTATCCTCAGATTGCTGATGTAGCTGCAAATGCATAGAGCAAAACATCAACCAAATTGATGTGTAGTCATATGCAGTGGATTGAGGCATGAGAAGAAAAAAAACCTTGGCCTGTAACCCATGGTCGCAGAATAATAAAATCCATCTGTTTAGATGAGGAGAGATAAACCAGATTTGCATAAAACTTAAAATTCCTGAATCCTCCATCCCAATATTAGCATCAAAGCATGTTACTAAATATTCTTTTTTATTTTAATTTCAGAAATATGTGTTTTCATAGTCAAAAGACTATAACAGTGTATATGTAACAATCCACACCCACATGGGAATTGGCACAAGGTACTAGATTTTTGACTTAAATATGATCCATATCCTTAATTCCCTAGTAACATGTGGGGAGGCACAACCTTCCAAACACTAAATAGTTAAACATGAAACTCCAAAAAAGGTGAAGTAAAATAAACAATAGAGATAAAATCTAGAGATAGACCACATGTAATGCTTGTTAATTTACTGGCTTTAAAGCAAACCCTTTTCCTTTGCTCTATACATTTCAAAACCCTTTTATCTCTTCTTTCTTCTTATTAGCCTCTGGTGTCCTTTCTCTTAGCAAAGGTGTGGTCTAGTTCAGCTCTTCGATTCCTCCTCATAAATTAGAAGATCTATGGAGTTTCTCTTTTCTTATAAATAAAAGGTGCTGAAGACATTCCTATAGGTAGCCATGGTTCCTTTTTTTAATCCAATTTTTAAATATGCCCCCTATGAGATTTGAACCCGGATTGCTTTGATACCATTTTAAAGTCCATGCAACTATACCAAAACTCCAAAGTCCAAAGTAGTAGAGAGACTTGAGCGAAATCTTATTGTATTTCAACATGCTCGATTGGTGATTTCTTCAACTTTGAATCTTCATCAATTAGCCTTCTATTTAATCATCATTTTGGGTGTAACCTTTAGTGTCAAGTATCCCAACAGACTTTGCTAACCATACATCTGTGAGGCCATGCCCATCTGCATCCCTATCATCTGGGTCTAAAAAGTTGTCTGGTCAATAAGAGACAGGAACAAAATACAGATGTATGGTCTGTTGGAGGAGAGAGTACAGTAGAGGAAGTGAAGTCATGCCAGGTGCTGTTGAAGACTGCCAAGGAGTCTACGACGAAAGGCGACGGAACAGCAGGCAGGAAAAGAAGCAGCAGCAGAAAATTCAGAGGTCGGTCGACCGGACCGGTCGACCGACGTGCACGAAGTGCACAGGTTTGCTCCCAGGTTGCATCGGTCGACCGGACCGGTCGACCGAAGAGGGTCTTGGTTGCTTCGGTCGACCGGACCGGTCGACCGAAAAGGGTCTCTGTAAGCAACCCAACTCTCTGTTTGTTTCGGTCGACCGGCTCGGTCGACCGGAAGAGGGAGTCGGTCGACCGGTCCGGTCGACCGACAGTCGGGTTTTGGGCGAAATCTGTTGTTTCGGGAAGTTATGTATTTAAGCCCTGGTTGTAATTTTCTAGGGTTTAGTGCTTAGAAAAAGTATAGCTGTGGACTCTCTTGTGTTGATAGAGATCCAGAGCTATTGTAATCCATCTTCCATAAAGAAAACTCTCTCCGTGAATTGCCCCGAGGACGTAGGCAGGTTGGCCGAACCTCGTTAGATCTGATTTTTTGTGATTGGTTGTTCTTCTAGTGTTTTTTCATTGTTCTTGGTGATTGAGATCAGGTTGGATCCTCTAAGGGTTGTTGTCTCCGAGCACAACAAGTGGTATCAGAGCTCCAGGTTACGCTTGGGATATTCTGAAGATTCGAAGGGCTCCAGAACTGATCAGGTGGAGATCGTGTGTCGATCTCAGGTCAGAGGCATTGGTGTTCAAGGAGATCGTGTGTCGATCTCAGGTGGACGCAGGGAGGGCTCGTTGAATCAGGGTTGAAATAGATCTGGTGAGAAACTCAAGCTAGGGTTTCAAGGTAGAGGTAAAAATCACCTTTTTATCTCAGAAATAGATCTATTTTGCAAGTATTTGATCTTCCGCATAGTTAGAGGGTCAAGGAAAGGATCTCAATGGCAGAGGAATCTAAGTCTGTTAAAACAATGAACAACTCCAGGATTGATGTTGTTAAGTTCAATGGAACTAACAATTTCGGGATGTGGAGGTGTGAGGTTATGGATGCATTGAATGCACAGAACCTCGAGGACACGATCCTTTTGGAGAAGAAGAAGGACACTACCACTGATGATGAGTGGGCAAAAATGAACAGGTCGGCATGTGGCCTGATTCGCTCATGTTTGTCACAAGATATTAAATATTCTGTTCAACATGAGAAGTCAGCAAAGGATATGTGGAATACCCTCGAGAAGAAGTACCTGACAAAGAGCGTGGAGTCAAGGCTGCAGCTTAAGAGCAAGCTGTATTTGTTCAGGATGCAGAGGGGAAGCACAGTAAATGAGCACCTAAACAGGTTTACAAAGCTTCTTACGGATTTGCTAAATGTGGATGCCATTATAAGTGAGGAAGACAAGTCAGTCGTTCTCCTGAACTCTCTTCCACCGGAGGAGTATGAGATATTTACAATGACATTCCTAAATGGAAGGCAAACCTTAGACTATGATGAGATATCGTCAGCACTGATGAGTTATGAGAAAAGGAAGAATGAGAAACATTCTGGGAGATCTAGTTCATCAGCAGAGGCTTTGGAGGTAAGAAGCAGGAGCTCATCAAGGAAAGGCAAGGAGGTGAGAGGAAGATCGAAGTCAAGACCGAGCTTAAGGGATCTTAAGAAAGACCAGTGCATGTATTGCAAAGAGTTTGGGCACTGGAAAGTTGACTGTCCAAAGTACAAGGGGAAGAAGAAGGAATCAAAATCTGAGACAAATCTGGCAAGAGTGACAAAGGCTGCTAGCAGTAAATCACAGGCAGAGGATTCAGATTCAGATTCTTCGGTATTCTCGTTTTCAGTTACTACTCCTGTTGTAGGTTACTCGGGGGAAAACGAGTGGATCCTGGACACAGGTGCTACATATCATGTATGCCCTAATCGAGATTGGTTTACTAGTCTTGAGAAGCTGGAGGGATGTTCGGTCGTCATGGGCGATGATCATCCATGCATCATGGAGGGTGTAGGCACAATTCCTATCAGGATGTTCGACGGGATGGTAAGGGAGCTGAAGGAAGTGAGATATGTCCCTCAGCTGAAGAGGAACTTGATCTCAGTGGGTGCTTTGGAATCATTGGGGCTCGGTGTGTCTATTAAAGAGGGTGTTCTTAAAATGACGAAGGGCTCAATGGTGGTGTTGAAGGCCAACCGCAGGAACAATTTGTATTACTTGAAGGGTAGTACAGTGACAGGGCAGGTGGCAGCTTCGACCAGTCAGAAGGAAGATCTAACCGGCTATGGCACATGAGGCTGGGACATGCAGGGGAGAAATCTATGCAAGCTCTTGTGAAGAAAGGGCTGCTGAAGGGTGCAGAGACCTGCAAACTGGATCTGTGTGAACATTGCATCATAGGCAAGAAGACGAAGGTGAAGTTTGGTACAGCTTCACACTGCACCGAAGGCATTCTTGATTATGTTCACACGGACGTATGGGGACCCACAAAGACTGCATCAATAGGGGGAACCCATTACTTTGTGTCGTTTATCGATGATTATTCTAGGCGGTGCTGGGTGTACACCATGCGACACAAGAATGAAGTCCTAGAATTGTTTGTGAAGTGGAAGGTTAATCAGGAAAGGAGTACAGGAAGAAAAGTCAAGGTCCTTCGTTCTGACAACGGAGGAGAGTACAAGTCAGACCCTTTCCAGAAGCTATGTCTTGATGAGGGCATAGAGAGGCACTTCACAGTAAGGGAAACTCCGCAACAGAATGGGGTGGCTGAAAGAATGAACCGAACTTTGCTAGAGAAGGTTCGGTGCATATTGTCAAATGCAGGATTACCAAAGAAGTTCTGGGCTGAAGCTTTGGGGTATGCATGCCATCTCGTCAATAGGTTGTCGTCATCTGCAATAGGAGGGAAGACCCCCTTGAAGCTTGGTCTGGTAAAGCTGCAGGAGATTATGATGTGCTCAGGATATTTGGATGTCCAGCCTACTATCACGTAAAAGAAGACAAATTGGATCCGAGAGCGAAGAAAGGTGTGTTTGTTGGCTTCAAGAAAGGAACCAAGGGGTTCAAGATCTGGGACCAACAGGACAACAAATTCATAATCAGCAGAGATGTCATTTTGATGAGGCCTCGATGATGAAGCCTACAGTCTCTCAGCAGGTGGAGACTAAGAAGACCAAGGAGCTATTGCAGCAGGTGGAGAGTGATGCAGATCCACCATCTCTAGAAGACTCAGTATCTGTGAGGATCATTCCTGAGGTGACACAGGGAGGTGATCAAGTTGCAGAAGAAGATGCTGAGGTTGTTGAAGAGGATCAGGAACAGGTTATGGATACAGTTCCAGATCCCACTGCAGTTGGAAGACCAAGGAGGAATACTAGGAGACCTGGCTGGCTCACTACAGATATGGTAATTGCACATGCACTTTCAGTTGTTGAAGAAGCCATTCCATCTACGTTCAGGGAAGCTGAAATCAGTTCAGAAGCGGAGTTATGGAAAGGGGCCATGAATGAAGAGATGCAGTCTCTTTATAAGAACAACACATGGGAACTGACCAAGTTGCCCAAGGGGAAGAAAGCCATAGGGTGTAAGTGGGTATTTGCTAAGAAGCAGGGATCACTCCAAGAAGACAAAGTGCGCTACAAGGCAAGGCTGGTGGCTAAAGGCTACGCACAGAAAGAAGGGATCGACTACAACGAGGTGTTCTCCCCAGTTGTAAAACACTCGTCTATTCGGATCCTATTGGCCTTGGTGGCACAGAACGAGTTGGACCTTGACCAACTTGATGTGAAGACCGCCTTTCTCCACGGCGATCTTGAGGAGGAGATCTACATGACTCAGCCCACAGGTTACAAAACTGCAGGGAAAGAGGAGTTGGTATGCAAGCTGAAGAAATCACTGTACGGTTTGAAGCAGTCTCCAAGACAATGGTACAAGCGATTTGACAGCTTCATCAGGAAGAAGAAGTACACAAGAAGCCATTATGATCCATGTGTGTACTACAACAAGTTACCATCTGGTGAGTATGTCTATCTACTACTTTATGTAGATGATATGCTAATTGCTTCTAGGTCAAGATCTGCAATTGATTCTCTGAAGAAGACTTTATCGTCTGAGTTCGAGATGAAGGACCTGGGGGAAGCAAGGAAAGTATTGGGTATGGAGATCACAAGGGACAGGGAAGCTGGCAGGATTAGCTTGACTCAGAAGGGCTATCTGGAGAAGGTACTGCAGAGATTTAATATCGGGAAAGATACAAAGACTGTAAGTACACCAATGGCGCCGCACTTCAAGTTGTCAGCGAAGATGTCTCCAAGGAGTGTTCAGGAGCGTGAGCATATGACTCATGTACCATATGCCAATGCAGTGGGAAGCTTGATGTATGCAATGGTGTGTACAAGGCCGGATCTATCACAGGCAGTTTCCATGGTTAGCAGATATATGCATGATCCAGGTCAGGGTCATTGGGAAGCAGTGAAGTGGATCCTGAGGTACATCAAGGGTACTGTTGATGTAGGTCTCGTGTTTGAGAAGGACAACACTGGGAAGCAAGAATGCATAGGGTACGTGGATTCGGACTATGCAGGTGATCTTGACAAACGCCGGTCGACGACGAGGTATGTATTCACATTCTCACAGGCACCGGTGAGTTGGCGCTCCACACTTCAGTCCACAGTTGCGTTGTCGACTACAGAGGCTGAGTATATGGCCTTGACCGAGGCCATGAAGGAGGCGATTTGGCTTCAGGGATTGTTAGATGACTTGGGAGTGGAACAGGAGATCTTGAAGATACACTGTGACAGTATGAGTGCCATTTATTTGGCAAGGAACCAAGTCTACCACGCAAGGACGAAGCACATCGATGTCAGGTATCACTTTGTTCGGGAGATTCTGGAGGAAGATGACATAAATTTATTGAAGATTCATACTTCGGAGAATCCGGCCGATATGCTTACAAAGGTGGTGTCGGGAGTAAAGTTTGCACACTGCAAAGACTTGCTCCAGATCCTTCAGGTGAAGTGAGCTTGTTGAAGCTCATTTGGATGAACTACGGATGGCTTGATCCCTTGGGCAAGGGGTACGTAGGCAACCAGATTGGTGCAGCCGCTTTCGAGTCGGTGTTCGGCTCAGATTTAACAATCTTCACCGAGGTGGAGAATTGTTGGAGGAGAGAGTACAGTAGAGGAAGTGAAGTCATGCCAGGTGTTGTTGAAGACTGCCAAGGAGTCTACGACGAAAGGCGACGGAACAGCAGGCAGGAAAAGAAGCAGCAGCAGAAAATTCAGAGGTCGGTCGACCGGACCGGTCGACCGACGTGCACGAAGTGCACAGGTTTGCTCCCAGGTTGCATCGGTCGACCGGACCGGTCGACCGAAGAGGGTCTTGGTTGCTTCGGTCGACCGGACCGGTCGACCGAAAAGGGTCTCTGTAAGCAACCCAACTCTCTGTTTGTTTCGGTCGACCGGCTCGGTCGACCGGAAGAGGGAGTCGGTCGACCGGTCCGGTCGACCGACAGTCGGGTTTTGGGCGAAATCTGTTGTTTCGGGAAGTTATGTATTTAAGCCCTGGTTGTAATTTTCTAGGGTTTAGTGCTTAGAAAAAGTATAGCTGTGGACTCTCTTGTGTTGATAGAGATCCAGAGCTATTGTAATCCATCTTCCATAAAGAAAACTCTCTCCGTGAATTGCCCCGAGGACGTAGGCAGGTTGGCCGAACCTCGTTAGATCTGGTTTTTTGTGATTGGTTGTTCTTCTAGTGTTTTTTCATTGTTCTTGGTGATTGAGATCAGGTTGGATCCTCTAAGGGTTGTTGTCTCCGAGCACAACATGGTCCGCATGGCCCAAAGATGTCAACAAAAACATAGTTTATATGTGAAGTATTAAACATTGTTAAATAAAATTGATTCAGTTTACTGGTGTCTAGCAGCATGCAAGGTATGGCTTGCACTATTTCATGCATCCTTGGATACAACAATTAAAAAGGGAGAAACACAAAAGCATACCATGAGAAGGGATGGTGCCAAAGAAGGATCCACAGAGTTGTATACAGCAAGTTTTGGAAACACGTGGTTTACTAACTGCTTCTGAGAGCTTTTCTGAATATAAGAAACAACAATAAACACAGGAAATCAGATTTCCCCCAAACACCTAAGGTACAGTGGAAGTATTAACTGTAGCTAACAAAAACCTGATCTGACATTGCAGCAAGTTCATGGATGCTCCGTACCAGCTGAGCGTACGAGACTGGCTGATAAACGTGATAAAACATATGCAATTAGAACACAGAAAAACATTATGGCATTAGAACATAGAAAGATGAAGTGAATATCAAAGTTCAAACATGATAATAAGCAAATACCCAATCTTGGGCACATAATAAGCATATATGCAAAAGAGAATGTTCACAATATAATCACTTCATATAGTCTCCTTGACAAACTACGTCAAGGAATAGTATTAGGCAATGGGGTAGTGCTTTAAAAAGCTCGCTTGATATGCTTTAGAGTGAAGCGGTTGCAATTCACTGCATAGTTTATAGGATAAAAGTCTAGCTTATGAACCTTGTGCTATTTAGTAGGGGTGAGCATAGTTCAGTTTAAACCGACCGAACCGAGTCTATCCGGTTGGTTCAGTTTGGTTTCTATCAACATCGGTTGGTTCGGATTTCGAAGGAAATCGGTTCTCAGTTTCGGTTTCGGGTTTGAGTAGCTTCAACCCGAACCAACCGATTAAACCCAACAGTATACTGATTATGATGGGTGACACGGTTTATGAAATTTTAACAATAGTGAAAATTAGGCTTTGTACAAAATTATATGATACATTAGGATATGTTAGATCTCCTCTGATGTGACCATGGAGTTACGTTGCAAGCTACAATTGCAATATGATATGTGCAAGTTAGAATAGGGAAGCTAGAGCTCCTTTTCTTTAGCAAATAATGTTAAATTTATTGAAGTTTGCATAAGTTTGTCATCTGTCAGGATGTATTTACTTTTTTTTATTCTTTGTATGCGAGCGTATGCTAAGGATTGGAAACAACCAGCACCAAAAACATGTGACTCAAGCAATAGCCTTCAAAGAAAATTATTAAATTAATTATAAATTATAAATTAGGCATAAACTGGTTTCTTTTTACATGAACAGGCAAAATAGGTGATGTCTTACAAAAAGGGTGAAATGTTCTTTTGTTTTAATGGCTTCATTTTCTTGTTTCCTTTTTGGAGTTGGCAAGCATACAATGGAGCAGATGAAACATGAGTCTGAATAGTGTTTTCCTTTGCAGGTTGAGTATGAATGACACAATAGGGGGCCTCCAAGCTGGTTCAGAACCGAACCGAACTGAACCGAACCGAAAATTTCGGTTCGGTCTACTTTGGTTTGTCCTTCAATCGATTTGATTTTGGTTCGGTTCAATTCTGAACGGTTTGGTTTG
The DNA here is from genome assembly GCA_038442645.1 of Agave tequilana. NCBI lineage: Eukaryota > Viridiplantae > Streptophyta > Magnoliopsida > Asparagales > Asparagaceae > Agave > Agave tequilana. The sequence goes on along the minus strand of JAVJIF010020044.1, from coordinate 517 downwards.
TTTTGGCAAAAATTTAAAAAACAAACCAAACCAAACCATGCTCAGGCCTACTATTTAGCACAAATCTGATTCTTTCATGCATTCAATTTTACGCTAGAAAATGTACACTTTAGAGCAGATATATGTCCTTATAAATCTGCCATAATAGTTTTCCCCTCCTATTGTGTCAACTAATAATTGCATCTCCTACATAAACAGCGATCTGGACCTCTGTTGTCAATCTCCTTACACATATTAGTAGGCATCTCCTGCTAGCCATCTTATCGACCCATGACATCTACAAACACAATGTCCAACCATGTTTGCTAACACTAGCAATCCCTCTCTCTCACACCTTTATTCTCATTTTCTCACCTCCTTATATCTTGTGTCAGAGTGTGTGAGACATCCATGCCGCTCACTCTTCCCTCACTTCTCAACTTCTCTTTCAGCTCTACTCTTTTACCACCCCTGAACATATGTGCACTCACAACAGCAAGCCTCCTTATCACTCTCTCAATCTCATCTTCTAACTTCA